>JAJMZS010000537.1:0-25752 GCA_023807205.1 Isotricha prostoma | reverse complement strand
CCCAATCCCCAATCCCCAATCCCCAATCCCCAATCCCCAAAAAAATTGTTTAAATTTTCTTTTCTTATTAAAAATATTATTTTTAACTTTTTTTATTTTTGAAATTATTTATATTTTTTAGAATATTTTAAATTTTAATATTTATTATTTTCTTTATTTAAAATATTTATTTTTCTTTTTGAGGATTTTTTTTTCTTTTTTTAGTTGGTACAGCACTTTCACCTGATTCTCCATTTTCATTATTTTTCCTTTTTCTTACTTTAACTGGTGTATTACCATTCTTTCTTTTTTTATCTTTACTTTTACTATTTCCTTCATTACTTTCTTGTGGATTATTTGTATTATTATTATTATTATTTTGATTATTAATTTGATTATTATTTTTAACACTTTTTTTATTTTGTAATTCTTTCAATTTTTCTTTTAATAAAGTATATTCTTTTTCTTTTTTTTCTAAATATTTTTTTAAAGAAGTATATAAAACAATATTATTTCTTAAAGTATCATATGCAATTTCAACTCTTTTAGTAGGAATTAATTTATCAGTAAATTTTAATTCTTGTAAATATCCATTTACTTTTGCTTGAATTTTTTCAGAAACAGGTAAATTATGATGTAATTTTTGACTTCTTAAATAAACAAAAGAATCTGCTTCAGTTGCATTATTTTTAATATAATCTTCAAAAGTCATAATTTGATTATTTTCATCATTATTCATAATATTATCACCATTATAATCTTTATTTGAAAATTGTTTAATTGAATTTTCAATTTTATCATATTTTTCTAATTTTTTTTCAATCTCAACTGCTTGTTTCATTAAAATATTTTCTTCATTATTTTCTTCTAAACTTCTATTCATAGTTCTTTCAATATAAGCTCTTCTTTTTAATTCTTGTTCATAATTATAACCACTTTTTAAAATAGGATGATCAAACATTTTTCTACTTTCTAATATTTTTCTACAAATTGAATAATATCTATCTTTTAATCCTTCTACAGTTCTTTCATTATATTTTTCCTCATCATATCTATCATAAACAACAGTAAATCTTAAATCAAATCTTTCTAATAATTCCCATAAATATTTTGTTTCTTCATAAGTCCAATCAACATCATTCGGTTTTATTAAATTTTCATATTCTTCATCTGAAAATGTTATTAAATCAATTTTTTTATCTAATTGTGCAAATTCATAATCTTTATTTACATCTTCTTCTCTTTGCCAATGATATAAATATAAATTATCTTTTCTTGCTGGATTTTTAAAATTTGACCATACCCATTTTTGAAAGTGATCTTTTTTAAATTTTCTTTGTTCTGCTGAAGTTAATGATGGGACTCCTCCTATTAATTTAATTAACTCTTTTTTCATTCCTGTTTGCTTTTTCATATAATCTTTTATTTTTTTTTCTTCTTGTTCTTTATTTTGTTTCTCAATTAACATATTCTGTTCATTTATTGAGGAATTTTCAACAATATTTCCTCCAAACATTGATTTTAATTCAGTAGTCATTTTTTTTATTTATTTATTTAATTTTAATTTTGACATTTATATGAATTTAATTAAATATTTTTAAAAATATTTAATAAAAATTAATAAATTAATAAAAATAATATAAATAATAAAAAATTAACAATTGAATAAATCCTCATTCTTTATTTAAATATGAATAAAAATATTTTAAATTATATAATCTTTTTGTTTCTCATCTTTATATTCATCATAACCTTCATAAAGTGAATATGGATTATTTTCTTCCATTATAGTTTCTTTATGACTTTGATCAATCATATCATTTAAAAGAGATTTTTTCTTATCAATAAAGCTTTGAGTAATTTGTTTAGTAAGAACTTTTTTAAGATCTTTTCTCTTTCCTTTATTATAATCATCTTCATCTAAAATTTCAATATTAAACATTTTCTCAAGAACATCTTCAATAGTAACAATACCTAAAATTTTAACATAATTAACTTTATTATCACCTTTTTCTAACTTACTTAAAATTCCAGTATCTCTTAATGAATTATTAGTATCTAAACCTAATCTTTTTTGTAATTTTTCAACATTACTAGATTCAGTAATAAAAGCCATATGAGATCTTCCTTTTCTAAATTCAGTTAATAAATCCATAGCAAGCATATTTTTACTAATAATTAAAGGACTAGAAAGAGTAATTTTTAATTCTTTAAAAGTTCTTGGTTTAGTAATATCAATTCCAATTAATTGTTTAATTCTTAAAATTCCAATAATATTATCTGGATCATTCATATAAACTGGAATTCTACTAAAACCTTTTTTAAGTAAATCTTGTATGAAATTACTATCAATTTTAGAATGATAATCAATCATAGTAGTTTTTTCAATAGGAATCATAATATCAAAAGCTTTCTTAGAACTAATATCAAGAGCACCAACCATATAATTAACTTGTTCTTTAGAAAGACCAATTGTTTCACCTTCTTTTAATTCTTTCTTTTCACTATCTTGATGTTTATCATCTTCAACAACATCTAAATTTTTTAAAGCATCAACAGTATGTAATTCAATTAAACTTCTTAAATCACTATTACAAAATCTACTCTTACCATGTGTTCCAATAATCCAATCCATAAGTAAAGCAATAGGATAAGAAATAGGATAAGTAACAACCATTAAAAAATAAGTAAAAGGAGCTAAAAATGAAGCAATTTTCATTTGAGAAGGACCAGTACAAGCAGCTTGTGGTATAATTTCACCAACAAAAAGAAGAAGAGTAACTGATAATATAACAGCCATTAATTCACTTACTAATTTATCAAGTACAATTGGCATATATTCAGCAGCGAAACTATTACATAAAAGTAATGTTACAAGTAACCAATGGTGATTTGATACTATTGATAATATTTTTTTTGCATAATATTTTTCACTTTCTGTACCATTTGATATTTTTAATTCTAATATTAATGTATCTATTGAAAGATATCCTACTGTTAAACCACTCATTGCTCCTGCAAAACATACTAATGCTACTGCTACGAAAAGGTAAAACCAAAATTCTGCTCCTGTTAATTTTTCTGAAGATTCGGATTTTGCTGCTTTTTCTTTTAAAATTATTGATTCTGTTGGAGATGGTGATACAATAAATAATGTTCCATTGTATATTAATGTTTGAGTTTCTGGATCGTATTCTGCTATTACTTTTTCTGTTCTATATGAAGATATTATGCTGAAAAGAAGGAAAAATGTTATAAAAGTTAATTTTGATTTTAGATTGTTATCTGACATTAGATTATCTATAAAATTTATTTTATATTTTTTAATATTTTTATATTTTTATATTTTTTAATTAAAGATAGAATTGTTTTTTTTTGGTTTTTTTTTAAAAATTAACTTTTTTTATTATTGTATATTATTTTTTTTTCTCCAATGATGTTAAGATATTTTATTTGAATAATTATTTTTTAAAATTCATTTATATTAAATTATAAAATGATCATTTGGAGATTGTTTATTGTTTTTTTTTTTATTAGTAATACATTTTCCTTAATTAAAATTCCATTCAAAGTAATAGAAAATAAGGACAAAAAATCATTTATGGAAAATTTAATGGGAATAAATATATTAAGTGAAATAACAATAGGGTCTCCATCAAAAGTTATGGATATTAATATCAATTTCAATCATTATTATTTATATATATCAGGTAGTTCAATCCAAAATCATATTTATGATGAAACAAAATCAAATTCATATAAAAAAATATCTGATTTAAAAAAATATTATTTTGAACCATTTAAACAAGGAATATTAAGTTCAGATAAAATAAAAATAGGAAATTTCAAATCAGAAATGAATTATATTTTAGCAACAGAAGGAGAAAATTATATAAAAAAATGTTCAATTGGTTTAAAACCATTATATGAAGAAAAAGAAAAAGACAAAGCAAATATAATAGATTTTTTAAAATCAAATAAATATATAAATTCATATATTTTTACAATTACATTTAATAATAAAATAAAAAACGAACAAACAGGAGAAATTATAATAGGAGAATATCCTCATGAATATAGTAAAGATGAATATAAAATTGATTATTATCAAAAAATAAATCTTGATAAAAGTGGAGCATTAGTTTATTGGGGAATAAAAGTAGATGAAATTAGATTAAATTATAATAGATTATTTTGTGATTCATATATAATTAATTTTGATATTGAATTAGGAGTTTTTTATGGTGCTCGTTCTTATTATTATGAAATAAATGATACTTTTTTTGATGAAGCAATAAGATATAAAGAATGTAAAATTGAAATTGCAAAAGATTATTTAAATAATGAATATGATTATTTTGTTTGTAATAAAGATGCTAAATTGTCTTTATTTCCTAATTTAACTTTTATTTTTAATGATTTTAAAAATAATTTTACTTTTACTTATCAAGATTTATTTATACAAAATGGTGATCAATTTTATTTTTTGTTTTTATTTAATAGAGATAGAAGTAAAAATTATAATTGGGTATTTGGAAAAAGATTTATGGAAAAATATCATTTAGTTTTTGATAAAGATAAATTTACAATAGGTTATTATACAAAAATTTTACCAAAAAAAATGAATTTTAAAACTCTAATTGTAATAATTTTAGCTATTATCATTTTTTTATTTGGTATATTTTTAGGATATCTTTTAATTAAAAAACCAAGGAAAAAAAGAGCAAATGAACTTTTAGAAGAATATGATTATATACCAAATAGTATTAATTTATAAATAGATTGTTTTATTTAAAAATATTAAATAATTGTATTATTAATTAATTTTAGTTCATTTTTCATAAAAAAAAATATTAAAATTATATTTTAAAAGTTTAATCCATTATTAATTTATACATTGAATTGATATTTGAATTTTTAGAATATTCAAATTTTTTTATTGGTTGAGGACTAACTAAAGTTGAAGGCATAATTGATGAAGGATATATTTTATTTTTATAATTTGATTTTTTAATTGGTGTTACTGATAATATTCTATTTGATTTATTCTTTATTTTATTTCTTTTTTTATTTTGATTAATTTCATTTAATCTTTCATTTATTGATTTTGATATTTCATTCAAACTTGGATTTTCAAAACTTATTAAATTTTCATTAATTAATGATTTATTTTTATTATTTTTATCATTTGTTTTTAATTTATTTGTTGTTGGAGATAACATTGTTCTTTTTTCTTCACATAATAATAATTTAGGTTGAATATAATTAAAATTTTGTTTTATACCTTTATTTTTTTGAAATGTTATTTCATTATTTAAACCTTTAATTAACATATTATTATTACTATTATTTTTTTTATATTTCCTTAACTCTTCTTTTTTCTGTTTAATAAAATTATCAAAATTATCATCTTTTTGACTATTACTTAAATAGTTATTTCTATATTTATTTCTTACAATTTCTTTTATAATATTCCCTATATTATTACTACTCATTGAAGTATTTTTTGATTGTTTTTTTTGAGAAATTGATAAAGAATTTAATGTATTATTCTTTTCAATTTTTTCCCATTTATCTTCTAATTCTTTCAAAAGTGATTTACTACTAGTTAAAGAATTATTTATATTAATATCTTTTTCGTTTTCATTATTATTTTCATTATTATTTATTGTATTTGATAAATTAACTTCCATATCAAATTTTTCTGACATTATTTTAATGATATTATAATATAATTAATAAAGTCATTTTAATTTTATATAAATATTTAAAATTATTATATATATCAATTATATATCAAAAAAAATTATAGTATATATAAATAAATAAAAAAAATTAAAATAAAATAAATGATGCTTGAAGAAAATGAAAATCATGAAAATAAATTAAATTTTTACCAAGATATAATAAATAGAATTTCAAAAGAAACCCAAAAAAAAATTTTATCAGAAATAATAAAAAAATTAAAAGAAGATATTCAAGAATCAAACAATATATTTTTTTATTCAGAAAAAATAGTAAAAGAAATAGAAGATAAATTTAATTTAATTCAAGGACCATTAAATTATATTCAAGATATTAATAATTCTTCAAATGGAAATCCTTTATCAAAAGGTCAATTTGTTTCATCTGGAACAAATCAAATAAGTTCTGATATTTATATAAATGAAAATCCTTATCATGGTAATAATGAAGAGACTGATTATGGAATTCAATGTTCATATACAGAAAAAAAAACTAATTTTGATACTATGTCTATTGAAGGAAATGAAGAAAATGAAATTGTTGATGAATTATTGTATTCTTTTAAAAATTTTGTATATAAAAAAAATGACGAAGAAAAAAAAAAAATTATGTTTGATTTTATTGATTTTGTTTTTGAAGATTAATAAATTAATAAATAAAAAATTTTATTTTTAATCTCATTTTATTTTAGATTATTTTTTAAATAATCAGAATTTTATTTCTTATTAGTTTTATAAATTTTTTTAATTAAAAAAAAAAATAAAATTAAATTTAATTTTTAAAATGTCTTTAAAAGATTTTGAAATATTAAAAGATATAGGAACAGGTTCATTTGGAATAGTTTTTTTAGTAAAACGTCATTTAGACAATAAAATATATGCACTTAAAAGAGTTAAACTATCAAAATTAACAAATAAAGAAAAAATAAATTCATTAAATGAAATAAGATTTCTTGCATCTTTATCCCACCAAAATATAATTGCATATAAAGAATCATTTTTTGAAGATAATTCAGATACATTAAATTTAGTTCTTGAATATGCAGATGATGGAGATTTACAATCAAAAATCTTTTATCATAAAAGAATACGAACTTATTTTAAAGAAAAAACAATTTGGTCATATTTTATTCAAATGGTAAAAGGATTAAAAATATTACATGATAACAATTTAATACATAGAGATTTAAAAAGTGCAAATATATTTTTAATGAAAAATGGAATTTGTAAATTAGGTGATTTAAACATAACAAAATTATATAAAGATGATTATTTAAATTTAAAAAATTCACAAATGGGAACTCCGTGTTATGCAGCACCTGAAATTTGGAATGATAAAGGTTATTCTTTTAAAAGTGATATTTGGAGTCTTGGTTGTATTTTATATGAATTATGTACTTTAAATTTACCTTTTGGTGATAGAAATATTAAAGAAGTTTATTTTAATATTATGAAAGGAGAATATAATAATATTCCTAAACATTATTCTAAAGAAATGGGAATTATTATTAATTTATTATTACAAAATGATCCTAAAAAAAGACCAAGTTGTAGTGAAATTTTAGAAAATAAAATTATTGTTAAAGTTATTGATAATTTATTTGGTTTTTTTGGTGCTGATAAAAAAAGAAATAATTCTCATATTATGATTGGAAATAATATGAATTCTGTAAGAGATAATAAAGATATTAAAAATTTATTACCTAATTTTAATAATTATGAATATGATAAAAGAAATATAATTCCTATTTCACATAAAAAAGTTTTTTCTGGTTATTCTACTGAGTGTAATTTTAGTAGAAGTAATAATAATTATAATCAAATTAAAATGAAAAGAAATTTATCTTTTCAATCAAAAAATGATAATGAAATGAATTATAGAAATAATAGTTATGGTGTAATTAGAGCGAAAAATAATAGTAAAAATGTTATTAATGAAATAGAAACAAGTAAAGAAAATTTTGAAACTGAAAATAATATTCATGAAGGATTACTTAATTTAAATTTAAATAATATTGCTTCAGATAAAAAAAAAAATTTAATGAAACATTATTCTTTTCAAAATGGAATTGGAATTGGTATTGGAATTTTATCTAGTAAAAATAGAGAAAAATTTACTAAAAAAATAATAAATGAACATTCAAAAGTTAATAATAAAATAATTGAAGAAGAAAATTATGTTAATCTTCCAAGTTCAAGAAAAAATATTAAAAATATAAATAATCAAGTTAATATTAAAAAAAATAAATTTTATTCTTCTCCATCAACAAAAGAAAATTCAATAATGAGTTCTTATCATAATACTCATTCAAATGAATCAAAAGAAAATAATGATGATCATAATATTTTAAAAAATAAAGTTGATTATGTTGATAAAAGAGAATCAAAATATAAAAATAATTTAACTTCTTTATTAAATAGAATTTCTATTCCTAATAAAATAAATACAAATAAACAAATGTTTCATAATCAAAAAAATCTTAATCATTTAATAAAATTAAACACAATTGAATCTTAAAAAATTATTTAACAATTTAAATATTAATCTTATATAGTAAAATTAAATAAACTTAATAATAATTTTGAGAAAGTTTTTTGCTTTTAAAAAATTATTTAAAAATAAAAATTATAAATAAATAAATATTTCATTTTTTAAATTTTTTTTTTATTTAAAATCATTTTTTTAATATTTTAAAATATTTTATTTATTATTCTTTCAATTATATTAAATACTAAATCCCAAATTCCAATCAAAATCAAATATAAAGAAATAAATTGATAAAGGAGAACAATTAATTTAGGTAATGTTCCCCAATTAAATTTTCAATTATTAGTATTAGTAACTACAGTATTAATATTAGTAGTATTAATTTGTTCAGTATTTTTTTTTGAATTTTTCATAACACTAATTAACTCAATTGCAATTACTTTAGTTGATTTAAAATCATCTAAATCAGAAGGAATTAAATTTTTATCTAAATTTTTTTCGGTAGAAGCTTTTTCTAATTTATCCATTAAATTCTTATCTTCAATTAAAATACTTTTTAAATCAGCATTAATAAATAAATTATTCAAAATAATCAAAGAAACATATCTAATTGAAATAAATGGATGTTCTATATATTCAATAACTTTTTGAATTAATTCTAGACTTAAACTTTTTTTTTGATTATCTTTTCCATATGAAATATTTGATAAAACATATAAACTACTTAAAATAATATTTAATTCAGTATTAGTATTATTTAATTTTTCATAAATACTATTTAATAATTGTTCTTTACAATTACTTAAAACTTCTTCAATATCTTCTGGATTTTTATACAATAAAATTCTAAAAATTAAAAGAGATTGTTCTACAATTTTACTATCAGAATCTTTTAATGAATCAATAAGAAGATTATAAGTAACTTTTTTCATAATATTTTTTTTATAATCTTTATTTGTATTAACTGAATATAAAATATTTTTTAAAGCAAAAAGAGAATTATATCTTATTTTTTGATGAATAGTAGTCTTAAAAATTTTTACAAGTCTATTTACATTTTCATATACTTCATTAATATTTTTATTATTTTCAAGTAAAAAATTACATAAAGCATTTGTTGTTTGAATTTGAATATCTATATTTTGATGTGATGTTAATTTTAATAATAAACTCGTTATTCCATATTCAATTAAAGTAGTTTTTATTGCACTTTTTCCTCGAGAAATATTTAATATTAAAATTACTGAAGATAATATTAATTTGTAATTTTGATTTGATTCTAATATTATATTTAATATTATATTTATATGAGGATTATCAACTATTTTTTTTCTAATTGTATCTGAATTTTCACATGAATTTGCTAAACAATCAATTAATAATTTTTCATATTTTGTTCTTTGAGTTAATTTAGAATCAATTGATTTAATTTCTTCATTTTCTTTTTCTTTTTCTTTTTGTTCTTTTTCATTTTTTTTATTTTTTTTCAAATTTTTAATTTTTTCATTTATTTGATTTAATTCTTCAGTTGTATATAAAGTATCAAATCCTTTAAAAATTAAACTAATACCATCTAAATCATAAAAATGACTTTGAATTAATTCAGAATATTTTAATAAAGAACTTAAAGATGATAAACAAATAATTTTATTATCTAAATCTAAAGCATCATCATCTTTTTTTGATACTAAATCAATTAAAATTTTTAATGACCAAATTGTTAATCCTTTTGCTTCTTCTGATAAAAAAGTTGAGATATCTGAATCTTTAAATGCAAGAACTACATTTGATAATAATTTAATTGATAATATTTGAATATCTTTACTATAAAATCTTATGTGTTTGTTTATTTTTTCAAAAAATAATTTTGAATTATTATTTTTACCAACATGGACTTTACAAAAATCATTATCATCTTCAGTTAATGATATTAAAAGTTTTATTAAATTTTTTTGGAATTTTTGTCCTAATTTTGGACTATAAAATTTTCTTATTATTTTATCTATTAAATTTGTATTTTTTGTTATTATTTGTTTAAAATAATTATTTTCACATACTTTTGATAAAATAATACATAAAGATTGAAAAATATTCTCATTAATCATATATTGTTCAATATTTAATAAGAAATTATTAAAGTATTGTTCAACTTCAAATAATTCAATTTCTATTAAATTTGATAATAAATGAAAACAATTTTCAAAAACTGGAATATTATTTTTATCAATTGGAGTACTTTGAATATATTGAATAGTTAATTTTGGTAATTGAAGATATTTTTTTTGTAATTCATCTTTTTGAATTAAATTTGACTTTAAAATTTTATTGTGAAATATTACATAAGAATTAATTATTGATATTGTTAAATTTAATTCTTCTTTATCTTGATAATCTGCTTTTGATAAATATTTATCTAATAAAATATAATATTTATTATTTTGTAGATAATATAATTTATTATCAAAAGAACCAATTATTGCATTTCTTATTTCTTTTAATTGTTCTTTTGTAATTTCTTCTATCATTTTTATATAATATGAAAATAAATATATAATTAATATAAATAAAAAAATAAAAGTTTAATTAAGATATATATTTAATCAATTATCATTTTATCATTATTTTCATTATCCAAAATTTTTATTCTAATAAAATACTCTAAATCTGTTATTAATGATAAAATAGTTATTATTTTTTTATTATCTTTGTAATAATATTCTATTTCAAATAAATCTCCTAATTTATTATGTGAATTCAATTGATTTATTTTATAAAATAATTTTGCTGAAATTAAATTTCCAAAAAGAGAAGTTGATGATTTATGAAATAAAAACTTCATATTATCAATTGTAATTCCTTTTATTATATTATCACCAATTTTATCTTTTAAAAATATTTTGAATTTTAACTTATTAACTTCCATTTAAAAAATAATAAAATATATAAAAATAAATAAAAACATTTTTTTAAAATTTAATCTTTATTTACTAATTTATTACTTAAAAAATCATTTTTTAATTTTTTTTCTATATCATCTTTTATTTCTTTTAAAATTTCTTGATTATATTTATCATTTGAACAAGCAAAATGAATAAAAGTATCATCATTAATTTTACCTTGATAAATAGTATGATTATCATAATAAGCAACAATACTATTAACTCCCCATTTTTCTATTTTTGAAATTTGTTCATAAAAAGATTTAAATTTATATGTAAATAATATTTTTAATTTATCATAATCTGATTCTTCGTTTTCTTTTTTATATGTCATTGCAATATTTGCCCCATGTATATTAGTTAAAAATATACATTCTATAAAACTGAATTTTTCTATTATTTTCTTTAAATATTTATTTATTCCTTTATTATTTGCATCTTCTTCATTGTTAATATTATTATTATTCTCCATCATAAAATAAAAAGAATTTAAAAATTATTTAATTATTTACAATAAAAAAAGAAAAAAAAATAAAAAAAATGAATTCAATAATGAATAATAATAATTATCAAAACTCATATGATAATGATTGTAATTGTAATAATATTACATATGAATTAAATGATACAAATAAAATAATGACATTTCATAATCCAATATCAGAAAATTATAATTTTAATAATACTCATAAAAGAAATATTTTAAATTCAGTTCCCTCAAGAGCAAAATCTTCATACAATAAATTATATAGTAAAACACCAAAAAAACAAAAAAGAAAAATTAACTATCAAAAAAAATACGAAGCATTAAAAAATAATATTGATAAAATCAGAGCAGATATTGTTAAAGAAAGAATGAATGGAACTAATTTAACAAAAGAATATAATAAACTTATAAAAAAAGAAAAAATATATGATGATATATTTAAAGAAAATAATTATATTTTAAAAGAAAATGAAGCTTTAAATTTTAAATTAAATGAAAGTGAAGAAATAAGAAAACAACAAAGTCTTGTTCTTAATTCTTTAAAAAGAGAATTTAATGAATTAAATAGAATTTGTTCTTTAGAAGGATATAAAAATAATATTAATTTTGAAAATGAAAATGAAAATAAAATAATCAAAAAAACTAAAAAAAAAGTACAAAAGAAAATGAAAGGAAAAAAATAAAACATTTTTGATTTTTTTGATTATATTTAATTTATAAACCTTTTTTATTTTTATATTTAATAAACTTTTAAATTTAGAAAAATTAAAATAAATTTTTACCAAAATAAAAACTTAATACTTTTATAAATTTAAATTGATTATTGACTGATAATAAATTAAATATAAGAATTTTTTGAGATAGAAAATCATTGAAATTTTAATTACCACATTCTTTTTTTTAAAAATCTAAATAAATCAATAATTAATAATAAACTTTCAGTTGATCACTTTTTACTATATTTTGATTTGGAATAAGATGATTTTTTAATAATCTTTTAGAATTTTTTTATATAGAGCCAATTTTTAAAAGATGATTTCATAATTATTTAATGATGAACAATTTATATTTGTATTATTTAATACTCCTATATCAATTAAAGTTTTTTTATTTTTTTCTTCTATATTTATTGTTTTTTAATCACATTCTGAATTTGCACAAAAACAAAAGAGATTTTTTCTAATTTATTTTTTACTTATTGATTATATAATAAAATTAAACAAAATGAAAAAATTTATGAATAATATATTAAATATTTTTTTAATTTGTATTAAACAAAAAATTAAAATAAAAACATATATAAACCAAAAAATAATTTTGAATAAGTATCATAAAAAATAGAAAAAAAAAATGTTCGAATACCCAAAAGATTATTCAATATTTAAAATCCCAGAAACAAATCGTTCCAAAGCATTATTTTGTGGTGCAGATGGTCACATATTTTTAGAAACTTCAACAAAATATTACAGAGAAATATGTGATTTCCTAATAGCAATAGCAGAACCAATACACAGAACAAAAAATATTCATGAATATATTCTCACAGAATATTCTCTTTATGCAGCTGCTAGTATGGGAATAAAGACTTCAGATATAATATTAATATTATCAAATTTAACTAAAAATAAATTACCAGATGACTTAATTAATATTATTAAAAAAAATACAGAAACTTTTGGTAAAATTAGATTAATTTTAAAAGATAAAAGATATTTTATTGTATCTGAAGATAAAGATATTTTACATAAAATAACAAATATTCCAGTAATATGTAAAAGTTATAAAAAAATGCTACATAAAAATAAACAAACTGATAATTTAAATATTCAAAATGAAAATGTTATTACAATAACAGCAGAACAAACAATAAAAAATATAATGTCAGCACCAAAAGAAAAGACAGAAATATCATATAAACATTTTATAGAAGTTGATTCAGATGATATTGAAGAAATAAAAAAACGATGTAAAGAAAGTAACTTTCCTTTACTTGAAGAATATGATTTTAGAAATGATAAAGATCTTCCACCACTTAAAATAAGTCCAAAGACAAAAAGTCCAACTCGTGGTTATCAACAAAAAGCTCTTAATATAATGTTTAATAATGAAAGAGCTCGTTCAGGTATAATAGTATTACCATGTGGAGCAGGTAAGACTTTAGTAGGAATTTTAGCAACATGTACAATAAAAAAAAATACAGTAATTCTATGTAATACATCAGTTTCAGTTGAACAATGGCATAGAGAATTTGGTAATTGGGCAAATTTAGCTGGTGATCACATATCAAGATTTACTTCAAAGAGAAAAGATCCTTTATGGAATTTAGAAAAGGAAGGTGGAATTTTAATAACTGCTTATTCAATGATTAGTTATGATGGTAAGAGAAGTGAAGAAACACAAGAAATTATGAATAGAATTAAGAATACTGAATGGGGACTTATGATATTAGATGAAGTACAAGTTGCTCCTGCTGATGATTTTAGGAAAACTATGAATATTATTAAAAGTCATTGTAAATTAGGATTAACTGCTACTTTAGTAAGAGAAGATGATAAAATTAGTGATTTACATTTTTTAATTGGACCTAAACATTATGAAGCTAATTGGCTTGATTTACAAAGAGATGGTTATTTAGCTAGAGTTAAATGTGTACAAATTTTATGTGAAATGGAAACTAGTTTTTATAAAGAATATTTAGAAAGTAATAATTCAGCTAAAAGAAGAACTTTATATATTTCAAATCCTAATAAATTATTTGTTTGTAAATCATTAATTGAAAGATTTAAAAATGATAAAGTTATAATATTTTCGGATAATATATTTACATTAGATAAATATAAAGAAGAATTAAAATGTCCTTGTATAAAAGGGAAAGTATCTGAAAATGATAGAAATAGAATTTTAGAAGCTTTTCGTAAAAATGATTCAGGAGTAAATGTAATTTTAATGTCAAAAGTAGGTGACACTTCAATTGATATTCCAAATGCAAAAGTAATTATTCAAATTTCAAGTCATTTTGGTTCTCGTAGACAAGAAGCACAGAGATTAGGAAGAATATTAAGACCTAAAAAAGATAATATTAGTGAATATAATGCTTTCTTTTTTACTATTGTTACTAAAAATACTGAAGAAATGTATTTTTCTAATAAAAGACAAAGATTTTTAGTTGATCAAGGATATTATTTTATTGTAAAAGATGCTAAAGAAGAATTAGGTGTTAGTGAATTAAGGGAAGATAGACATTATTGTGAAAGAGTTTTAGAAGAATTAAAGAGATTTGATATTAATAAAGAAGAATATAAAGATGAAGATGAATTTAATGATGATAATTATATATAGTTAATTGATTTTTTTTTTTTATGTATTTAAATTATAAAATTAAAATAAATTAAATTAATTTAAAAAACAAAATTTTGTTTTTTTATTCGAAAAAAAAAATGAAAGAATCTCTTTTAGATTATGGAACAGATTTCATAACACAAGATAAAAAACAAATAAATATAGAATTACAAAAATATAATATGGAAGCAAAAGTTTATTGCATATTTTTTATGGCGAATTTTCATCCATTTTCAAATGAAATTTTTTCAAAAATAAACTCTCTTCAAAAACAAGAAAGACAAATTCAAATAATTTTTTGTTCTTGTGATGAAACAGATTCTGAATTTGAAATATCAATATCAAAAATAGAAAATAAAAACATTTTAATAATTCCATTTTCAAATAAAGAAACAATAGAAAAAATAATAAAAAAACATAATGTAAATTACATTCCATATTTTATAATAATAAATAAAGAAGGAAAGGAAATTTTTAAATTACAAAAAGAAGAAATTATGCAAATTTCAAATGAAAAAATATTAGGATGGATTAATCAAAGTAATATAAATAAATTATTTTCTGATTTAAAATATCAAATTGGAGAAAAAGGATATTCTCCTTGTCATCCTCATACTTTAACTTATGCAATTTCTACTACAAAAATGCCAGAATATAGAAGTGGAAATTGGTCTTGTGATGAATGTGGAAAAACTTTTAAACCTAATATTACTAATTTTTATTGTAGTTTATGTGGTTATGATATTTGTGATAATTGTTATGATAAAAATAAATAAAAATTAAATTTTTTTTTTTTAATTTTATGAATAGTTTTAATGATGGAATTAAAACTAATGATATTTTTTCTTCTTCTACTAAAAGTGAAGAAATTATTATTTCTGATTTAGAATATTTAAAAAAATTAGAAAAAAAAAATAAAAAGGAAAAAAAAAGAAGAGAGAAATTAGAAAGAAAAGAAGAAAAAAAAAGAATAAAATTAGAAAGAAAATTACAGAAAGAAAAAGAAAGAATGGAAAAGTTACAAAAAAAAGAAGAAGAAAAAAAGGAAAAAATGAGAAAAAAAAAAGAAAGAGAAAAAGAAAAATTAGAAGAAAGAATAAAAATTTCTTCTAAAAAATTAAAACAAAGATTAATAATAATTCCTTTAATAATAATAATAATAACATTAGGAGGATTTGAATGGTTATTTTATTTTAGATATTCTTTAATAGAAAAAAAAAAAATTGAAAAATGTACTTTTTTAATAATAATTTGTTATATAAACATAATGTTAAATTATATTTTATCATGTTTTATAAATTCAACTCAATCAAAAATAGAAAAAATAATAAAAAATGAGAAAAAAAATTTAAGTGAAGAAATTTATTCTTATGAAAATGAAATAATAAAAGACAAATTAAATAATGAAAATTATATTTATTGTGAATTTTGTAAAAAAAAAAAATTTATTAGAAGTTCACATTGTAGAATTTGTGAAATTTGTATTCTTGGAAGAGATCATCATTGTCCTTATATTGCAAATTGTGTTGGAATAAACAATTATCAATATTTTTTTAATTTCTTAATTTGGGCAATTATTGATATTTTTCTAGTCATATTTTTTTTTATTTATTTTTTATTTAAATATTCAAATTTTGTTTCTCAATTTCCAAATAAAAAAATTTCTTCTATTTTATTTGCTATTCTTATTTTATTTAATCTTGGTTTATGTTATATTTTTTATTATTTAATTATATTTATAAAAAATTTCTTTTCTACAATTTATAATAATAAAACATTAGTTGAAGGAAATAAAAAAGATATTGAAACATATTATTGTTTTAATCAAAGAAAATATTCAATTTATAATCCTTATAATATTGGTTATTTAAATCATTTTTATTATTTTATTGGAAATACTTTATTACATTCTATTTTTCCTTTATATAAAATTAAAGATTATAATTTGAATGAAGAAAATCCTATTTTTCAAAAATGTAAACAACCAAGTCAAATTGAAATTGTTAAAATGGTAATTAAAAATGATATGGATATTGAAAATATATTAAACTCAGAAGATAATGAACCAAGTAAATTTTTAGAATTTGCTCATAAAATTTATAATGGAAAAAAAATTATTTAATTAATATTTATTTTATTTATTAAATTTTATTTTTTAATAATATTAACAATTATAAAATCTATAAGAATTTATTAAAATTCATTTAATATATTACAAAAATTATAACAAATAACTAAGTATTTAAAGTCATTTCTCTTTTATATAATGTCTTAGAAGGAATATTTGAAAATTCATATTTCCTTTTTATTTTATTTTCTATATTTTCTATTACGTAATTATTGATTTGTGTATTAGTTTGTTTTAATAATTTATCACTTAAACTTCCTAAAATATAATAGTTAGTAAATAATTTTTGTTCAGATAAAACTTTCATTCTTGTATTTATAACTTGTTGAATTACACAATTTTTCTTAATTAAAAATTTATTTTTTATAATTTGAATACAACTAATATTTTCTTTTAACTGAAGACTTTTTTTTGAAGGATTTAAATTAATTTTAGACACACTAGTTTCATAAATATTATTTCCATTATTATTAATATTATTATTTATATTATTATTAAAATGATTAAGAGTATTTACATTATAAATATTATGAGTTTGATTAATTAATCCAATATTATGATTGGGAGAAATAATTCTACTTGCTTTTTTATTTATAAAAGTATAAGGCGTTTGTGGAGTATTAAAAATATTAGAAAAATTAATACTATTACTAAATCCTTTTAAAGTAGTTTTTCTACCAAATTTTTCTGTTTTTTTATTAATATCTTTAGTTAAATCTTCAATTAAAGTAATTTCATAAATAAGATAATTAAAACAATATCCAATTAACATAACCATTTTACTTAAACCACTTATACTTGCACAAATATCTTGTATTTTTTGATATTTTCTATCATAAATTCCCATTTGATTTTGCATCCAAAAATAAAAAGAACCATAAATTCCAGTATTTTCTTGGTTAATTGTTAATTTTTCATTAACATCAAAATTAAAAGAATTTAAATATTCATTTTTATTTAAAATTAATCCAGTATGTGTATTTAATTGAAGTGGTTTTAAATTTAAATGATTAACAGTAAATGAAGATAAAACAATTTGATTACGTACTTTATTATAAAATTTAATTAAAGGATAATGAAAATCAGTGACATCAATATATTGATCAATAAAATAAATAGCAAAACTTAAAGAATCAATTGCATATTCATCACTTTTATTTGAATCATAACAATTAGTTTTATTTATTTCAGAGTGATTTTGACATCTTATTATAAAAATTCCATATGTATTACCATTTAAATTTGAATTTCCATGTTTTAAAATAGGATAATTAAAATTTTTATCTTTTTTATTTATTATTGTTTTACTTGTTGAATTATAAAATTTATCAATACATAAACCATTTGAAAATGAAGTATTATAATCATTTAAATACTTTTTTAAATGATTAATATCAATATCTGAACAAGGAGAATAAATCCAATGATCAAAATTAATTTGTGAATTATTTTCTAAAATAACATCATATTCTTTTTCAACTCCAATAATTGAAAAAGTTCTATCATCATAATTAATATTTACTTGTTCTCCAGTTACAATAAAATGAAAAATTCCAGAAGAATTAAAATAAAAAATTCCGGTATCTTGAACAAATTTATAATAAAAATATGAAGTTGGATTCATTTTTAATAAAAAATCTAATGAAAATATTATTGCTAATATCACTATTATTAAATAGGCAATTATTGTTAAACAACCTGATAAAGATGATGAATGACGATCTTGATTTTTGTAATATAATGTTATTGGAGGAGATAATTTATCACATTGTTTTAACATAATTTTTTTTTTTATATTTTTTCAATTAGGGTAATAATAATATTTTTTTTGGAGTAGTTTTTTCTGTTTTTTTTTAAATTTTATATACAAAATTAATAATTTATTTATTTAAAAGTAGGTTTTATTTATAATTTAAATCATGAATATAAGTAAAAATGATTTATTTATTTGGAATAAGTTGTTTTTTTTTTTCAAAAATTATAACAAAATTAAAAATACTTATCGTAAAAATAAATAATTTAGTTTTATATATATTAATAATAAAAAAAATTGTATATTTAATATAATTGAAAAAAGTAAATTTGAAATTATATTTTATAATATTAAATTAACTTTTTTAATTTAATTTTTAATGTCAAATCAAACTTTAATTAATTTAAGTAAATTAATCCCGAAAGAAATATTAGAAGCAGATAAAAAAAAAGTAGAAATTCAAAAAAAAAAACTTGAAAAGTTAAATAATAAAAACAAAAAAAAAGATAACACAGATTATTATTCAAACAAATTAAATAATTTTACAAGTCTTGAGGAATTAGATAAAGAAATTGAAAAATCAAGAGAACAATTTTTAAAAGTATTTCCAAAACCTAAAAATCCAGAAGATAATTTACATTATAAAAAAGAAAAAGTAAAATATAAAAGTGTATCAAAATCAGAAGAAAATAAATTAAATAGAATAGATCAAATAAATCAAATGATAGAAGATAAAAAATTTGCAAAATTAATCGGAAAAAAAAGATATTTTGAATATAAAATAAAAAGCAAAAAATAATTTAAAAAAAGCAATTAAAAAAACAAATAAAATAACATTTACAAAAATAATAATAACCAATAAATAATATTCACTTAAAATTAACAATAATTTTTCATATAAAAAAACAATAAAAAAAAAAATAAAATTCATATTTTAAAAAATAAATAAAATGATAGAAGACATAAATCCTTATCAAAAAACTCCAATTTCTTCATCAGAAATAAAAATAAAAGAATTCCAAAACCATATTCTCCAAATATTCAAAGGTGATTCATATTATTTATTAGATAGAAATAAATATGACATAACATCAATAATGATGAAAATAGATTTAAAAAAATTAAACATTTTAGGAGAAAAATTTAGAAAATATGAAAATGGAGTAGAAAAAATAGAATTTATAAGATTAATAAAAAATGAATTAAATTCATCAATATCAAATAATAATATAATGGATGAAGCAAATTTAGTATATGGATTACATAAATTTTTTTGTGAAATAGACTTTAATGGAGATGGTCATATGCAATGGGAAGAATTTACACAATTTATTATTGATACAGTTGAAGGAGAATCTGGAAAAATTAATGATGATGAGGAAAATGGTAAAATTTTAAATGATAAAATTATGCAAAAATATAAAAGATATGAATTAAGTAAAAAAGTTAAAGAATATTATATTCATAAAAGTGATATTATTGATGCTGCTTATTTTAGTAAATGTAATTTACTTTTAGTTGTTGAATATAATACTAAAATTATTAAAATTTATAATCCTATTAATGGAAGAATTATTGGTGATTTAGATATTATGAATGAATTTGAAAAATATAAAAAATTACATTTAAATATTAATAATGATAATAATAATAATAATAAAAGTATTTTAAAGAAAAATTTATCAAGAAGTAATTCTTTTTTTAATTTACATTCTTCTAAAAAAAGAATTTCTAAATCTCAAAGTTCTTTTAATATTAAAAATAATAATATAAATAATTTCCAAAATGATATTTATTATAATCAAAATCTAACAAAATCATTTTCAATTTTATCAATTTTTGCATCTAATTTTATATTAACAGTTTGTTTATCAAATAATCAAATATTATTTTTTAGTTTTAATTCAGAAGGAAAAAGTGAATTAATATATCAAATAACAACACCATCTTTACAAAAAAAAACTTGGTTTCTTCCAGAACATAATATTTGGTTAAGTTCAGGAATGAAAGAAAAAGATGATAAATATTATTATTTAAATGAACTTGATGTACAATTTGAAATAAAAAATCAAAATGTAGATATTTTATTTAATTTAAATCATCCTTATAGAAATAAATATTGTACAATATTTGAACATAAAGATGAAATTTATGATGTTATAGAAATAAATAAACCTTTTTTAATTTTAACTGCTTGTTTAGATTCAAAAATAAGATTAATTAATATAGAAGATAAAGAATTTTTAAAAATATGGAATTATCATTCACTTGGTGTAAAACATTTAGATTATAATTCAAATTTAGAATCAAATGGAATAATTATTTCATCTGGATTTGAATATTTTATTAATATTTATAATACAGATTTATCAATTGAAGAGAGTTATAAAGGTAAATTAGAAGGTCATTATTCTCCAGTTGTAAATTGTAAATTTTTATCTAATTCTCAAATGGTTGTTTCTGTTGATGAAGAAGGAATTATTAGAATTTGGGATGTTAAATTAAAACTTTGTTTACAAATGCTTCCTTTAACAAAAAAAAATTTAAAAATAAATAATTTGTTATTTTTAAATAAATTAAATCGTTTTATAATATATGGTAATAAAATGTTATTTTATGATAGCAAATATAAAGAAAAGAAAAATATAGAAAAAATTTTTGAAAATGAAGAAAATTATCCTTTAAAAGTAAGTTATAATAAATATTATCAACAATTTTTTATAACAACAACAAAAGATATAAGAATATATAATAAATATGGAGAATTAGAAAAAACTTTTAGAAAATGTAGAGAAAATGAACATTTTGAAAACGAAGTAAAAATAAGATATTTTACATTTGAAAACAAACACCGTAAATTTTATTTAGGTTTTTCGAATGGTGCAATTATGCAATATAATGCAGGAAATGGTTCTTTAATAAAATCAATAAATGAAAATGAAATTGAAAAAGAAGGAATTCAAACTTTTACATATGATCATAAAAAAGATATTTCTTCATTATTTTTTTTTTATCAATATAATGAAAATGATAATAATAATTTTCTTTTAATTTCTACTGGATTAGATTCTTTAATTAATATTTATAATGAAATTAATCCTGAAGAAAGTGAAAAATTAAGAACAATTTCAGGTGGTCATACAATAAAAAAAAAATGTGAAATTTTAACAATGGATTTTTCTTTATTTTTATGTTTAATGGCAACAGGAAGTTCAAATGGATTAATTGTAATATGGAATTTTGAATTATCAAAAATTGATGAAGTTATTTATAAAAATAATAAAGATGATAAAAATAAAATTGATGTTATTTACTTAAAATTTTTATATAAATATCCACTTTTATTTTCTTCTTTTTCAGATGGTGTTTGTATAATTTATGGAATTTCTATTTTTGGTATTTATAATAAGTTAATTTTAAATTTTCAAAATTTTAATGCTAATATTTTTAGAATTGAATTATCAAATGTTACTAATGCTATTTTTATAAATAGAAAAATGGATAAAATTGAAAAAAAATTTTTATTTAAAAAATATTTTTGTAATGATGAAAATTCAATTAAAGAAAGAAATGAAATTATTTATGATAAAATTTCTGGAGAACCTTTACCTCCTTTAATTATTAATGATGAATTTATTTATAATAAAATAAATTATGATTTTTTTCCTGAAAAATATGAAAATGAAAATAAGGAAAAATATTATTTATGGATATGTGATGAAAAAGGAAATATTAAAATATTAGATTTAAAAGGAATTTTTAAAAAATATGAAAAATTATTTGAATCTAATACTCAAGTCGGAGTTAGATCAAATTTTAATATTTTAAAAAAAGAAGATTTAAATTTTGAAACAATATTAAATCATAATATACAAAATTATTTAGAAAGAAATTTAAAAGAAAATGATTTTTATAATTTATATGAAAATAATATTTTAATAAGAGAATGGAAAGGTCATTCTGATTTTATAACTGGAATTGAATTAATTGAAGATCCATTTTGTTTAATTACTATTTCTTTAGATCAATATATGAAATTATGGAATGAAAAATGTGAATTAATAGGAGAAATTAATGTTTTACCAAAATTAACTAAATTTTATCATAAATGTGAAGATTGGAAATTTAAAATTGATGAAAAAAAAATTTTAGAAGAAGAAATTAAAGAAGTTGTTAAAATTTTTGAAGAAATTGATGTTAAAAAAATTAAAACTGGGAGTGTTGATGATAAAAAAGTTAAAGAAATGGATTTTGAAAAAAAAATTGAAAAAAAAAAAAGTTACATTCCTATACCTTTAGAATATAAAAAAAATAGATTTAAACAAATTTTAAAAGAAAATAAAAATAAAACAAATACAAAAAAAAATAATGAAAATAATGAGGAAAATTTAAATCAAAGTTATGAAGGTTTATATTTAATTGATATAACAAAAAAAATAGAAAGTATAATTTATAAAAAACCAGAAAAAATTGGAATGAATGAAATTACTAATAAATTAATTGATACTTTAAATTTAAATAAAGAAAATTCAAAAGATAAAAAATTAATGTATGAAGAATTTAAAAAAACCTTTTCTGAGATACCCAATATTATTCCAAAGTCAAAACATAGTTTTTCTTCTTCAATTAATTTGGAAAATTATAATATTAATAAAATAAAATCTTTTAAAAAATTAAAATCTTTAAATTATAATAATTTTAATAATAATAATTTAATTAATAATTTAAATTCTTCAAAAATTTCAATAAATAAATCAAATATAAATAAAAAAAGAATACAAACTCCAAATGTTAAAAAAAATATAAAAAGAATTCCTTCTGGTTTTAAATCAACTTTATTTAGTCAAAAATTAATTGATGCTGAAAATAAAAAAAGGAAAAATAATAATAATATAAATTTATTACCAAAAGTATATAAAAAAGATAATTCAAATGAAAAAAATTTAATATTAAAAAATTATTCTTGTGACAAAATATTAAAATATGAATTTTATTATAATACATATAAAAAATGTTGTGAAGTAAATTCTAATCAAAATATTTTAAATGATTCATTAGCATTAAATTATAAAACAATGTGGGGAAGAATAAAAAATTATGGTAAAAAAATAGATTATAAAGAGGAAAATAAATATCACAATTTATTTAAAAGTAATAGTACAAATAAATTTTTTTATCATCAATTAAAATTTTAATATTATCTCATATTTTAATATTCTTTTTATTTCAATTTATAATCTTTTTTTTAATACATTTATATACTAAATAATTTAAATCTATTTTAAAATACTATTTATTAATATTTAATAAAATAATATATGAGGATTTCTTTTTTATTTTCATCTAATTTATTAAATTTTTTACTTTAATTAAAAGATAAATAATATTTGAAATTAATCTATAAAATTTATTATTAATTTATTTAATATGAATCAAGCACCTTTACCTCAAAAAAAAATTTTAATTACTTCAAATAATAATAATAAATATTCTGTTGAAATTTTTAATGAATCAAATCATTTAAATATTTTGATTAAAACAATTGATAAAATACCTTCAATTAATTATAATAATAAATTTTCTTTAGATGATTTAAAACAATTAAATAAATATTTTTTTACATGTACAAATATTTCTGAAGTATATACTTTACTTGAACCATTTATTCAAAATACAAATAATATCAGTTTAATTGAAAAAACAAATGAAATCAATTTAATCATTAATATTTCCTTTCCTCTTTCCCCTCAAATTATTTTTACAATTAAATCTTATACAAAAAATATGAATGAATCAATAAATGAACTTTATGAAATAATTAATAAACAAAATATACAATTAAATGAACAAAATAATATAATTAATAAACAAAATATACAATTAAATGAATTGAGAAATGAAATAAAGAAAAAACCAATTGGAATAATAGCTCAAAATAATATAATTATGGAAATCTATTCACAAAAACAATTCAACGAAAATAATAATAGTTGGTATGATATTTAAATAAAAAAAAGTTTGTAAATAAAAATAATATAAAAAATATAGTAAGTAAATTAAATAAATAAGAAATATATAGATGTGGGTAAAATATAAGAAAAATATTATAGAATGTAAGAAATAAAATAATAAAAATAATAATATTATAGACAGTAAGAAATAAAATAATAAAAATAATATCCTTTTAGAGAGTACAGTCTAAATTAAAATCATCTATATATTTATAGATTGTAAGAATTAATTTAAATATATTATAGTTTGTAAAATAAATAAAATATCTTTAACGATTGTATAAATAAAAGTTTTTTACTTTTCTAATAATAAAGTATGTATGATTGAAAGAAATAATTAATATAATATTTAGCGAGTAAATAATAAACATATTATAATATGTTAGACTGTAAGTGAAAAAGTAAAAATTATTAGTATGTAAAAAATAAAATGATAAATAAAACCAATAAATAGTGAGTTTATTAATAAAAATAAATTGTAGTGGGTATGAAAAAATATTAAAAAAAATATGAAATAGAATGTAAAGAATAAAAATAATAAATAAATTAGGTAAATAATCAAATAATAAAAAATAGTCCGTAAAATGAAAAAAATAAAAAAATAACTAGAAAGTAAGAAAAAAAAATAAAAAAAATATAGATAGTAAGACAAAAATTTATAAAATTTAGCACGTATGAAGCAAATAATAATAAAAAAATAATAGAAGGTATTTAATAAAAAAATAAAAATTACTCTAGTCAGTAAGAAATAAAATAATAAAAATAATAATATTATAGTAAGTAAGAAATAAAATAATAAAAAAAAAATTTATAGAATGTAATAAAAAGACAAGAAGAAGAAGCACAAAAAAAGAAAGAATTACAAGAATTAGAAAAAAAAGAAT
>JAJMZS010000536.1:0-25823 GCA_023807205.1 Isotricha prostoma | reverse complement strand
GTTAATTCTTCTTCTACTTTTTTACGATATTCTTGAATAAATGGAAGAAATGTTGAACTTTCTTTTTTTTTTTCTTTATTTTCATATGCCATTATTGTACGTAAGGCACTACGACCTCCTGATACTGAGTTTTTATATGCTATTGATAAAAGGTTTCTTTCATCTGAGTTTAAGTCCTTGTCACGTGAACGAACCATGTCTTCTAAGAATTGGACCATTTCATTGAAACGGTTACATTGTTCTGCTAACATTGCTAAGTATACGTTCTTTTCATATTTGGTTGACATTTTTTTTTTTTTTTTAAATGATTTTTTCTTTTATTTTTTGAGATTTATATTTTTTTTATTTTTTGGAGTTTTTTTTTTTTTTTTTTTGATTTAAATGAATTTAAATTTTATTTTAATTTATTTTTTTTTTAAAGGATTTTAAGAATTTGATTTTTTGTATTTAAAAAATAATAATAATAATAATAATATATTTTTTTTTTGAAAAATTATTTTTAATTTTAAAAGATATTATTTAATTTGAAAATATTAATATATATTTAAAATATTTGAATATTTCTTTAAAGTAAATCATCATTATTTTGAATATTTTGATTAATTTGTTCATTACTATCATTATTTATTTGTGCATTACTATCATTCATATCATCAATATTATCATCACCCATTGAATTACTATCTGGAGGTTGATCTAAATTATTTTCATCATCTTCTTCAACTTTATTTGGATTTTTAGAAAATAATTTTTGTCCATTATTTTCATTTTCTTCTATATAATTATCATTTTCTTCCATATTTCTCTCATTATCTAATTCTTGATTATCATAATTTTCATTTTTATTATTATTATTATCTTCTTTTTCTTTTAAATAAACTTTCTTTTTCATTTGTTTATTTGTATTTAATCCTATATTAGAATTTTTTATTTGTCTTTTTAATTCATTTTTTTTAAAAAGTAATCTTTTATGTTCTTTTTCTGCTTCTTTATAATCATTTTCAATTTTCTTATTTTGATTAAATATTTGATTTAATTTCTCATCATTTGTTCTTGTAATTAAATTTAATTGATTTCTATTTTCTGTTATTTGTTCCTTTAAAGTTTTAAGTAATTCAACAGTATCTTTTAATTCATCTCTAGTAAATGCTTTTAATTCTTTTACTTTTGGTTCTTTCATTTTTTTAATATTAATTTCAACAGATAAAATTTTTTCATGAATTAATCTTAAAAATCTATCTTGTTTAGTAAATTTTTCTTGATATTCTTTAATAGTATCTTTAGTATTTTTAATTTCACTTTGTAAAATATTAATTTTTTCTGTTATTTGATTCTCTTTATCTAAATTTTTAATATATTTTGATTGTACACCATTAACTCTTAATAAAGCATTATATTGTTTTTTTAATTCATTATTTTTTGCAGTTTCTTGTTTTAAAACATTTTGTAAATTAAATGCTCTTTCTAAATTAGTTTGAAATTCAATTTTATTTTTTAAATTATCAATCATCTTTTTATATCTTTCAGTTTCAGTATTATTTGCACTTATTTCTTTTTCCATTTCTTTAATTTGATTAGTTAATCTTATTTCAGCATCTTCATTTTTTTTATCTTCAATTTTACTTAATATTTCTTTATATTTTTGATTAGAAACTTCAATTTTTTGTTTTAAATCATTATTTGATTTAACAAGTAAATCAAATATTTTATCTTTTTCATTTAAATCTTTTTTTAATTCATAAATTGATTCAGGAGTATCAATTTTTTCTTCATTAATTTCATTTTGTATTGTCAAAAGGAAATTTTCATTCATAATTTCTCTATTATTATCTACTAATTTTTGAATTTCTTCTTCTGGAAGTTTATCAGTATTTATTCCTTTTTCTTGAAATTTTGGTAAATCAATTTCATTTTCTTCTGGATTTTCAATATTTAAATTTTCTTGATTTTGAAATTCGGGATTTAAATTATTCATATTATAATTTTCTGGATTTAAATTTGGATCTATTAATTGTTCTGAATTTATATTTTCATTTTGATTTATTTTTAATTCTTCATTCATATTTTCATTTTGATTTAATTCTGGATTCATATTTTCATTTTGATTTAATTCTGGATTTATATTTTCATTTTGATTAATATTTAATTCTGGGTTTATATTTTCATTTTCATTTATTTTGTCTTCATTAAAGTGTTCTTGATTTTGTAATTGATTATAATTTTCGTCTTGATTTATATTGTCTTCATTAAAATTTTCTTGATTTTCTTCTTCTGGTTTTTTTAATGCTTCGTCTTCTAAATTTTGTTGATTTTCTTGTTCATTTATCATATTTTCATCAGTTGGGTGTTCTTCATTTAAATTATTAGAATTTATTTCTTCATTTTGTTTATTATTCTCATTTGATTCTTGAGTATCTGGTTGTACATTGTTGTTTTCATTTTGTATATCTGACATTTTAATTTTATTAATAGATTTAAATTATAACTTATATTTTTAAACGTTTTTTTAAAAATTACAAATAATTAAAAAAAATCAAAAAACTCATTAATAATAAACTTTTTAAAATTCAAAATTTCAAAAATAAAAAAAATAATAAAAGAATAAAAAAATATTATACTAAACCCAAAAATAAACCAAATAAAAAAATATTTTAATAACATTAAAAATCATTAAATTTTATCAATATAATCAGAAAGAATAGGTAATTCTAATTTAAGTCCTTTTCTCTTCCTAATTCCCATTAAAATTTCATAAGCTTTTCCTTTAACATCAAAAGGATCCATATTAACAATTTCCCAATGACTAAAATTACTTTGTGGGAAAGCTTGTCCTGAAGTCAAACTTCTCAAATGCTTAGAAAACCCAAAACTTTCACTAACAGGTAAATAAGCTTTAACATTAATTAAAAGAGTCCCAGCGACACTTTCCTCAAGAAATACAACACCTCTTCTTTTATTAAAACATTGATAAACACCATTAATAACATCAGAAGGAGTAGAAATATCACAAATATAAATTGGTTCCATGAAACGTGGTTGTGCTGTTAATTCAGATGCAAAATAAACACTTCTTGCAGTTGGTACAATTTGTCCTGCTCCTCTATGAATAGCATCAGGATGTAATTCAACATCTAATATATTGAAGCGTACTCCTCTTAATGATTCTTCTGCTAAAATTCCTGAATTTGTTACATCTTGAAAAGCACTTTCCATTGAATCACGAATTTCATTTAAATATTGTACTGCTTTCGTTTGATCAACTAGGAAATTTGGTCCTGATTGTTCTGGACCAAATACCCATAATTTTTTAGCATCATGAATATCCCATGAGTAAGTATCTATTAACTTACGAGATGTTACTTTTATATCATCTGAAGCACTTATTGTTCCTGATTCTATTTCTTTTATTAATTCTTCATTTAATGGTTCTGCTGTTACGAAAAGACGATTATGTTTATTTGGAGATTTTGATAAACAAACTTGTGATGAATGAGCTGTTACTGTTTCTTTATATGGAACTACTGGATCAGATTGAATAATATCTAATCCCTTTGCATATATTTCACATAAATCTTTTATACATATTTCAAGATGTAATTCACCACTTCCACATATTATATTTTCTGTTTCTGTTGATATTACTTGTACTAATGGATCTGCTTTTGACATTTTTTTAAGTCCATCTACTAATTTTGGTAAATCTGCAGGGTTCTTCGCTTTTACTGCAACTCTAACTACAGGACTTACTGAATAACTCATACTTTTTATTTTAGAAGCACCAGCATAAGTTGTTATTGTTCCTTGTTTAACTAAACATTGATCAATTCCAACTAAACCACAAGTATTACCACATGGTATATTTGCTACATTTTCTTCTTTTTTTCCCATCATAATAACAATTCTTTGAATATTTTTTTCAAATAAATCCTCATTTTTTCCTTTTTTATAATTTGGTCCTAATATTCTAACTTTTTGTCCTTGTGATACAGTTCCAGAAAATACTCTACCAAAAGCATAAAATCTTCCACTATCAGTAGTAGGAACCATTTTAGAAATAAACATCATAAGAGGTCCTTCAGGATCACAATTCATCATTGCTTTAGCAGCTTCATCATCTAATGGTCCTTCATATAAATATTGTGTTCTATATTTTTGAGCAACTTTAGGAGAAGGTAAATGAATAATAATCATTTGAAGAAGAGCATCAGAAACATTTAAAAATTTTCTCATAATAGTTCTCATTGCATCCTTCCCTCTCATTTCTTTTTCATTTTCAGTCAAATTAATTTTTAATTTCTCAACTAAAGGTAAATAAACATCTTTTTTTTCATCATTTATTGCACTCACTAATTTATGTATAGGTTTCAAAATCAAAGTACAAAATCCTCTTGTAAGATTATTTCCTTCACTATCAACATTTTCCAATGACCATTTCCCATTTTTTTCATTAAAAAAATGATCCCCCCATAATTTCTTCAAAATTTTATCTCTACTCACTTTAAACTTCTCTTCATAAATTTTAGCAAAAGTCATCAAAGTAAATCCCCAACAATAATAAGCAGAACCAAAAGCAACATTCCCACAAATAGGATCAACTTGTAAATCATTCATCAAATCACTTTTTTGATAAGTAGATATAACAACATTAACATTTTCAATAACTCTCATAAAATTTTGATAAATAGTTTCTTCATCATGTCTCAATTCACAAAAAGCTCTATCAACTTTATTAATCATAACAACAGGTTTAATCATTTCTTGTAAACTTTGTCTTAAAACAGTTTCAGTCTGAACACAAACACCTTCAACATAATCAACAACAACTAAAGCACCATCAGTTACTCTTAAAGCAGCAGTTACTTCAGAAGAGAAATCAACATGACCTGGTGAATCAATTAAATTAATAAGAAATTTTTCTTCTTTTTGATTATCGTAAATATCATATTCATAATATAAAGAAATTCCAGTTGATTTTATAGTAATTCCTCTTTCAGCTTCATCAGGTCTACCATCAGTTAATCTTTTAGTTCCAGCTTCACTTTCTGACATTAATCCAGCATATGCTATTAATGAATCAGTTAATGTTGATTTTCCGTGATCAACATGAGCTATTACTGACATATTACGTATGTTGTTTGGGTTTGACATTATTGAATGGAGTTGGTCTATTGTGAATTTTGGCATTGATTGATTTTTTTTTTTATTGTTTTTTTATTTTTTTATTGGGGTTTTATATCAATTTAAGAGGATTTTTTGGATGTTAATTTACATTTTGTTTATGATATTATTATTATTTAATTGATGAAAGGGGTTTAAAAAATTATTTTTTTTATTTTTTATTTTTTGGTTTTTGATGTATACATTTATAAAAATTAATTAAGTAAATGGGTGAAAATCATTAAATTATTAATTATTGAAATGGGTTAAAATAATTAATTTTTAAGAAATAATTTTTTTTTATGAACAAATGAAGTTATAGTAATTTAGAAATTATCAAAAAAGAAAAAATTAGTTTTTGAGTGGAATATAAGGTAAATTTTGGAAATTTTTATCCTTTTTTTATTTTTTTGATTTAAATCAAATTAATTAGACATTTTTTTATATAAAATGTTGTTTATAATTTTTTATAAAATCAAAAAATTTTAAAAAAGTGTTATTTGATATAAAAAAGTAAATAAATTCTTAAATTAATTGGAATTAGGCTATTTAATAATTATTTATATTCATATTTTAAAATTGATAAAAATAAAATTGAAATTTTAATTTAGTTCATTTAGTTAATTGTCATTTTGTAATTTTGATAGTTATAAAAAATATTTTTTTATTTTATTATTTTATTATTTTTTTTATTTTTTATTTTTTTTTTGATATAATATAAATATTAATAAATTATAAAATTTAAATAAATTATTTAATAAATTTAAATATTAAAAATTAATTTTTATTTATTTGATTGATAAATTTCATTTGGAAAAATAATATTATCATTAATAATGTTATTACAAGATAAAATATTTTTAATTACATTCATATTTTCAGAACTAACCAATTCTGACTTATTTCCGAAACCATGAAAAACAGAGCTAATTAAATTATCTTTATCTTTAATAAAAACAGAATTTTGATCAAATTTCCCAACAATAATAAAATGAATATTTTTATCTTTTTTAATCTTCTTAAAATTTTCTCTAAATCCATCATCTAAATAATAATTACTTTCATCATTAGAAAACAAATGAGTAAAATAAATTAAAAATTTTTCATTAGTATCAACTCCTTTTAATAAAAGATAATTAATACAATAATTAATAGAAGATATAATATCTTTAATATTCATATAATTATTATAATCATTTGAAGTATTAGAACTAATATATTCACTTTCACTTTCTTCATTATTTTCAGTTTCATCAACATAAGAACCTTTATATGAATTTTCACATGATTGAAATTTATTTTCAAAACTTTCAAAATATTGTGTTAAGTGTTTTAAATCAATATTTTTTTTTTCCATCATAGGACAAACAATTCTACATTTAGAATTAAATATAAACATTGAAAATCTATCATTTCCAGTTAAATAATTTTTTAATATTGTTTTTGATTCATCTAAATATACTTCATATGGATTTCTATCTATATTTATTGCATCAACTATTATTAATAAATCTTTTAATTGTTTTGTATTACATTCATCAATGTCTTTTTTTACTTTTTTTGATATTTCTTCTATTTTATCTAAGTATGTAATATTATAATTTAAATTGTCTTTATCTGATGAATTTATATTTAAATCATTTTCTTTTAAGTTTTTATGATAATTATTAAATATTTTTGTTTGATCTACATCAAAGATAGAATTACTTAATTTATTTTGGATAATTTTTTTTTTTAATTTTTTTACTAGTTTATTTAAATGTTTTAAAGATTTTTTTTTTATTAATCCATCAAGAACTATTGTTTTACTTTTTGAAGCTTTTATAAAATAAAAAACAGCTTCTGTGTAATCATGACATATTAATGCAAATTTTGCCCTTAAAAAATCACCTCTTTGAATATGAACTTTATATAAAAATGTACTTTGATTTCCTGAATTAATTTCATTTAAATTATTTATATTATGTGTATATGCATCTATAATACTTTTTTCACTTCCTAATGTTGTATTATCATTTACATGATTTACATAATGATCAAATAAATCAAACCAATCAATTATTTTTTCAAATACTTTCCTTTTTATATTCTGTTTATCTTTAAAATAAGGAATATTTTCATTTTGTTTATATAAATAATTTTTATTATTTTTATTTGTTTTTAATTTGAATTTTAATAAAAATTCAATATAATCTAAAATACTTTCTCCTATTTTAATTAAATCATTAGATGAATAACATAAATAAATATATTGTATAATTATTTTATGATAATAATCAATTGTATGATAAGAAGTATGCATAAATAAACCAGATAAATCTTCATATCGTCTATTTGATTTTTGTAAAATTGAAAAGAATTTAAAATAAATATGTATTAATTTATTATATCTATTATTAATTAAATTACCAATAATTCTTTGACTGAATGATTTATGAAATGAATTTTGTTGTTTTTTAACTAATAAATTAGTAACTTCTTGTTGATAATTTTTATTATAAGATCCATCAATCATATGTAATAATGTATTACTAACATCTAATTCATCACTTAAAGTTTTTGATAAAAATTTTTTTAATTTTACATCTTGTAAAGATAAACAAAGATGATAAATTGCTTTATCATAATTTAAAATTTGACTTTCTAAATTTCCAATATTACTTTGACAAATATAAATGCCTTCTTTATTTTTTATATTAAAAAATATATTCTCACTAGTTGAATAATTTATAATTTTTTCATTATTATTATTTGATGATGTTAAAATTAAAACTCTTTTTATTTCTAATAAAATTTTAACTAAACTATTTATTTCTTTTGGTCTATATTGTAATAATCCTTCATCAAATTCATTAAAATATAAATCATTTTTTATATTTTCAGAATTAGGATTTTCATAATATGATATAAAATGTTGATTTTTTTTAATAAGGTTATTTAATTTTTTATTCTTTTGATGATCATTTGAATTTTCTTCATCAATAAATGGATTAAAATAATTATGTCCTTCTGAATCAAAATCTTCTTTTTGAAATTTAATTGAATTTAAATAATCTAATCTATTTTCTCCTCCAATATTAATTCCTCTTAGCATATATTGAACATGTTTAATTGGAATTTTTATAAATCTTGCTAAAGAATTCATTGTTAAACTAACCATTGCAAGAAGTACAAAACCAAAAAAAATAAATAATATTAATTCTAAATATAATCTTTTTTGAAATTTACTTTGATAACTATATAAATGTTCATATAAATTATCTTCATTATATACATAAATAATTGATAATATATGTTGAAATGAATCATCATTATTAAGTAAAATTGGATAGAGAGAAAAATTTAATTTTATACCATTTTTATAATAAAAATTAGGTTCTGTATTTATTATTATTTGATTTAAATTATTATTAAAAGACGTAGATAAACTTATTATATCATCTGTCATATCTTTTATATAATCTTTATACATTACTTTAGAAATTTCACCTGAAAAAATCATCTTTTCTTCTAAAAAAAAAACTGCATTCCAACCAAATTCAAAATCATATATTGGAACATTTTTTATTTTTTGAAAAATTTTAGGATAATAAAAAGGTTTAATAAATCCAACACTAGTAACAAAAAAATATCCTCTAAATTTATTATTCATTTCATCTAAAATATCAAATAATTCATTTGGAAAACTATCAACACACATAACAATATAACTCTCAATATTATAATATTTTTTTTGAATTGGATCAATAAATCTTTTACAAAGAGTAAATATATAAGAATTTGGATTATATTGATAATTATCATCATTAATATTATTATAAGGTGGAATTAATATATAACTTTTATTTTTATTTTCATTATTATTAATAAAATTTTCATATTCTAAATGCCATTCTCTACATTTATAATAATAATAAGTTTTTATTTTTCCACCTTCTTCAGAACAAAAATTTAGATTATTATCAAAATAATTCATTGAATTTATAATATTACTATTTTCTAATGCTGGATAATAAATTAATAAATCTGAATTATCAAAACCAATATAAATTGAATCAATTGTTTGATTTAGAATAGTATATATTGAATAAAATGAATGAATCATTTGAGATACAATTGATAATTGTTTATAAGCTAATTCATTATTTTGTTTTAACATTTCTAATGTTATATTTATTTGATCAATAAACCATATTGCAACTTCATTAAATAATCTATCATTTAAATAATAAGAATAATTTTCTGATAATTTATATCCATTAACAAAAGTAGTTTCATTTATATATTCATTTTCTAAAATATTTGAATTATATACTAAATTCATATATAAAGAATAACTTTCCTCTAAAATTATTTGTGATTGAAGTAAAGGACGTGATATTAAATTATTTATTGTCATTATATTGATTTGGGATAAATTTTGTTCTGTATTTAAAACATTTTGAAAACTTCTATTATCAAGATATTTATATGAATAACGAAATAATAATATTGTTACTAATATTATACATGATAATACTCCTAAAAAAAATGGTAAAAAAACCGCACTTAAAAATTTATCTTCTAATTTCATTTTTTTTTAATTTTTCATAATCTTTTTTATTTCAAATTCAATTATTAAAAGAAAAATTAAAAATTAACTTATAATTTTTTATTATATATAAATTTTAAAAATTTAAAAATTTAATAAAATAAAAAAATTATATATTAAATAAAGCAAATTTTATTTTCTTAATTATTATAATCAATTTTATATTTTTTAATTTCTTCTTTAAAAGCATCTCCAAGTGATTTTTCATAATTTTTATATCTATGTAACTCAGTAACAACATTATCTTCTCTTTTATTTAAATCTTCTAATTTTTCTTTTAAACCTTTTAATTTATTTTGATATTTATTTTTCATTTCATTAATTCTATTACTAGGAAAAACAGGTTCAACTTCTTTTTTTTCATCAGTAATAATAATTTTTTGTGCAGCATCAAAATAATTCATAAACAAACCTAAAGTCTCATTAAAAAATTCAAAAGTTTTTTCAGTTTTTTTTTCCATAACATACTTTAACTTAATTTTCATATCAGTAATTTCTTGATCAATTTGAAAATTTTCTTTCATTTTATTTTTTTGTGTTTCTTGTTCTTTAACTTGATCTTCAAGACTTTGTGATTGATCATCAATAAAACCATGTTGTTGAAAAAATTTCTTTTTATATTCATTAATTTCATTTTTCATATCTTCATTAGCTAATTCTTTTTGTCGAGTATCTAATTCTAAATTAGCAATTTTTTCTTTAAAATCATAAATATTTTTCTCAGCTTGTAATAAAAAATTATCATCATTTTCTTCTTCTTGAAATTTTTCATCTCTAATAGTCCAAAAATGAGTTGAATTAGGATCATTTTCTTGAATAATAAAAATTTTAGGAAAACTTTTAGATTTATCATTATAACCATCATTATCTTTAATATTACCTCCCATTATCATAATTTCATATGAATCACTTCTAAGTCCCATTCCCTTTAAACCATAATTACAACACATTGAAAAACCCATTCTTGGATTTGGTTGTATTCCACCTATTAAAGGACTTACCCAAATATTTTCTTTTAAATTTAATAAAAATATATCATTATACATTATTTCTATTTTATTTAATGTACCTTTTATACCACCAAATATTACCATATTATCAGGATTTATTAAACTCATTTCATGATAACATCTTTCTAAAGGAGGTACTCCTTTTGTATTTACTTTTTCCCAATATGAAGTATTTATATTAAATTTATATAAATTATTATTATTTTTTCCTTTATTATCAACACCACCAAATAAATATAAATGACCATGTGCATATTCCATTGCATATGCTTTTACTTTACCAGGTGAATTACCAGAATAATCTATTTTCGTCCATAAATTATCTCTTGTTATACTTTTCTTACCTTCTGATTTAAAAAAATTATATCCATCATATCTAAATACCCACATATCGTCATAAAATTTTTCATTTGGTGATGAGACACCACCATATAAAAATGAATTATTAGTAGATATTACTTTCACCCATTGAAATTCAGTTCTATTTGGTGGTATTATATTACTTGATATATGTTTCCATTCAAAATTTCTTGTATTTAAAACATACATATCTTCATTTGATAAATTTTCACTTTTTGGTCCTAATTCAACTCCACCATATAAAAAAATAAATGGTGATATGTAAATACATTTTTGAAAAGAACGTGGTTTTGGATTTGAACCTTTAGTTGTTGTTTTATACCAATGACGTTGAGGAGTTAATTCATATATGTATAAGTCTATTTGATTTTCTGTATAATAATTTCTTGTTACATTTTGTGTTATATATGCTAATTTTGCTTGTTCTGATTTTTGATAATCTCTAATTGAAGTATCTGCTGCTTTTATTATATCTGAGTTTAAATCATAATTTATTTTCTCATTTTCATATGCATTGTGATTACCTCCAATTAAGAAATATTGCTTTAAATCATCAAGATATATTAAAGATGCTCCAAATGTTTTTTTTGGCCATATATCATCTTTATCAGATTTTTCAATATTTTTCCATATTAAAGGCTCTAGATGCATTGTCATTGGTTTTTTTTTATTTTAATATTTTCAAATTATTATTTATTTTAAATAAGTTATTTAAAAAATCCATTGTAAAAATAAAATAAATACCTTAAATACATAAATAAAAAAACCCAAAAAAAACAAAAAAAAAAACTAAAATAAATCAAAAAAATAAAAAAAAATAAAATAAAAAAAAATAAAATTAGAATAATGGGATGTTCCAACAAAAAAAAAAACACCCCTTCATCAAAAGGTCCAGATTTAAAAGTAACCCCAGTAGCCCAACAAAAAAAAACAATAGAAACAAAAATAGTACTCTTGGGTGAACAAAATGTAGGTAAATCATCAATAGCTCAACGTTACTGTAAGAACATATTTTCTGATAAGCACGTGGCAACAATAGGAGGAGCATACTTTCAGCAAAAAGTTCAAATAAAAGGAGGTAATAGTCTCCTTCTTCATATATGGGATACAGGTGGTCAAGAGCGTTTTAGAGCAATGGCAAGTTTATATTATAAAGATGCTACTGCTGCTTTATTATGTTATGATGTCACTAATAGAGAAAGTTTAACTAATTTAAATTATTGGATTGAACAATTAAATGAAAATGGTACTAGTCCAAATGGTGAACCTATTATTATTTGTATTGCTGGGAATAAATGCGATGTTCCTGCTTCTGAAAAAAAAGTAAGTTTTGATGATTTAAGGAATTTTGCTAAGGATAATAATGTGGAAATTTTTATGGAGACTAGTGCTAAAAGTGATATTGGGATTAAAGAACTTTTTGGATTGTTGGCTAATAAAATTTATGATAATCAAAATAAGACTTAAGATTATTTTTTCTTTTTTTTTTTTTTTTTGATGTTTTTATTTGGAGGATTTTTAATTTATATGAAAATATGTTTTTTTATAAGATGAATAGTTTTTATTTTATATGAAAATTTTTATTAAAGATAAATTGATATAAAAAAAATTTTTGAGTCTTTTTTTTTAATAATAGAGATTAAAAAAAATAATAAAAAATTCAATTATAAAAATATAATTTTAACCAAACAGAAAAAAAAATAAAATAATTATTTTAACTATTTTATAATAATATTTCATTAAATATTTTTGCCATATTAAATACTTCACCATCTCTAATAATATCTTCATCTCCAATATTCCAAAACATCATTCCTCTAATATCAAAATTATTCTCAACAATAAATTTATAAGATTCAATTATCTCTTTCTTAGGTAAAAATAAAAATCTCCCATTGGCCCAAGCATTAGCAAGTCCAATAACAATTTTATCTTGAGGAATAATAATTTTTTCTCTTTTCAAACCAGTATCTTCAACACTAGAAAAATCAACATAAAAACCATTAGTAACTTTATTTAAAAACTCAACTAAAATTTCTCCAAAAAATTTTTTTTCCCTTTCATATTTATACAAAGCATGTGTATATCCTTCATAAAATTGAAAAGAAACAAAATCAAAATTTTCAATACCATATTTTTTAATTAAATAAGCATAACAATTTCTTCCATGATAAGTAAAATTTGGAAATTCTTTTTCCCATTCTTTATGATTAAATAAAAGACTTAATGAAAAATCTTCAATAAAAGGATCTAAATAACTTTCAGAAGGTGCCATAGAAACAATAAAATTATTTTTTTTTAATAAAACACTTAATTGACCCATTAAATCAAGTTCTTTAATAGTAAAATGATTAATCGAATTAGAAAAGTCATCATGTCCTTCAATATCCCAATCAATTCCATCAAATCCGTAAAAATCTAATGATGGATTTGATATTTTTTCATTAAATTTAATAAATGTTTCATAATATTCTTCAGCTGTGAATTTTTCACTTATGTGTTTACTATTCCATCCACCAATTGATATTAAATTTATTACTTTGTAATTATTATCTTTAAATTTTTTTGTCATTAATGCTACTTTTTTATAATCTAAACCTCTTTGAATTTCACATTCTTTTGTTATTGGATTTTCATTTAAATCTATTGAAAACCATATTATTACATTTAATCCATTTTTTACTGATTCAAATACTTTTTCATCACATTCACCCCAGTTTGTGTATCCTATTTTTAATTTTTTTGGAAGAGTTGGTTTTTGTCTTTTTTTGGTTTCCATTTTTTTTATTATTATTATTATTGATGATATTATTATTATTAGAATTGATATTGTAAAAAAATATTTTTCAATGTTTAATGTTTGATTTTGCATTTTTTTGATTTTTTTTTCTTTATTTTCAAAGGATTTTTATTTATTTTATGTATTGGTAATTTTTAAAAATTTTAATTAGATGAGGTTTTCATTTTTATAATTAAATTATTATTATATTGAAATTAATTTTAACAATTTAAAATTTAAATTATTTGAGGAAAAAGATTTTTATATTTATTTTTATTAATTTATGGAAAAAATATATTTTAATTGTTTTTGACATAGGAATACAATATCTTATTTTAAATTCAGCATAAAAAATTATAAATTTATAATTAAATTTATGAAATTTTCCTTAAACATTTAATAAAACTTGGAATAGGTTCACACTCTAAAGAAGAGTCATTATAATTTCCATTATTATTATTATCATAACCTAAATTTATTGTATTTAAATAATTTTCTAAAAGAATATTTTTATAATTTTGTAATTTGCTATCAATATTAGTTCTTCCATTTGTTGAACCAGATGTAGAACATAATCTATTTAAAGTACTTTTGTTATATTCTTCTTTTAATGATTTATATTTTTCATTTATTTCTTCAAAATTTGATAATAATTGTTTATATTTATTATTTCCTTTAAGATTAATGTCAAATTGAGAAATTGAATATTTTAAAATTTGAATTTTTTTTTCTTTATCTTTTTTTTTTATTTCTTCTGTTTGTTCTTCATATTTTTTTTGCAAAATTTTATATTTATCCTCTACTTGATTTACTAAATTATAAATATTGTTTTTTGTTTTATCAAACTCTGATATTGATGATTGAAATTCTTTTAAAAGATTATTTAATTCTTTATTTTCATTTTTTAATTTATTATATTTTTCAGTAAGTTCAATAAATGCATTTTTTAATTTTAAATAATCTGAATAAGCAATCTGTTTATTTTTATTTTCTTCATTAAAATTCATCTTTAATAATTATTAATAATTAAATTAATTATTTTTTCAATATATTATTTTTTTCAAATGGTTAATATAATATACTAACTATTTCATAAATTTTTGCTTAGAAAATTTTAGTTTTATTGTCTTTTATCTTCTAATTTTCATTAAATCTGAAAATATATGATTTTAATTTGTTTTTTTATTTAAAAGTAAAAAATTTATATGTTATTTATAAAAATTATATTCAAACATAGTATTCTACAATTTTTACTATAAATTACAAAGATGAATAAAAAAATTAAAAATTAAATTATGAACATTCCAAATAAAAATAATGCAAATATCATTAATATAAATTATATCCAAAATTATGAACAAGTTCAAAAAGATCCTCATCAAAATACTAATTTAACTCAAAACAATATTAAAATAGAAGAAGAAAAAAAAAAAACAGGATACCTTTTTAAAGAATGTTTCAAGAAAATGAATGATTCTTTTTCCTTATTTAAACAATCTAAAATAATTGAATCAATTCAAATAATACAAAAAGGATTTAGGAAATTACAAAAATTAAAAAAATATATAGAAAATAAAGCTATATATTTAAAAGAATATATACCATATATCAATTGTTTACTTTCAAGATTATTAAAATTACAATCAAATTATTATATAGAAGTATATAATTATCATAAAAAAAAACTCAAATATAAACCTAAAGATAATTCTCAATCTACAAAAGAATACATATTACAACATATCATACAAAATACTTTTATTAGTTTCAATGAAATTTTTGAAGGTAATCAAGAAAATAATTTAAAAAATTATTTAATTTATACATATTGCAAAGCAATTATTTCAAAAAATAAATCTCTATTATTATATGGTCCAAATGGATGTGGTAAATCAATTTCAGTTTTAGCACTTGCAGAATATGTAAATGCAAATTTTATTCAAATTGATAATATTGATTTATTTAAAATTGAAAAATTTGCTCTTGAATTATCTTTTTTATGTTTATCAAATCAACCAATTATTCTTTATTTTATAAATATTGAAAATTTCATTCCTGTAATTAATCAACTTAATTTCATTTTTGATAAATTAGTTAATAATAATAATATTAAAAATAATATTTTTATTATAGCTTCTACAAAAATTAAACCTGAAAAATTACCTAAAAAGTTATGTAATCTATTTATTTATTTACATTATGTTGAACCTATACATTCAGAATATAGAGTTGATTATATTAAGTTTTTGTCAAAAAAATTTAATCTTTTTTTAAATATTAATGATGAGAATTTAAATAAAATATGCAAAGAAAATTTAAATATGTATTCAAATGAAGATATCAAAAACATTTTATTATACAAAACTGATTCACAAAATCAAGAAAATGGAATTTGTTTAACATATAATGATTTAATTAATGCAAGTAAATTAATTCCTCCTTCAATTAAATTAGATGACTCAATTTAAATTATTAAATCATAAAAATATTTTTTATACTAATCTATATATATATATTTAATTATTCTTTTCTTAATTTTCAAATATAATTATTTTTTTATATTTTTAATTCTTTTGATTTTAAAATATATAAAATATTATAATAAAAAAAAATGAAATCAAATGAAAATATTCCAATAAATGAATTTAATATTTTAAATACATCAAACGAAAATGAAAATGAAAATCAAGAACCAATATATGTAATGACATTAGAATTAACAGAAGGAAAAGCAGAACAAATAAAAATATATTCAAATTCAGATTCATATGCTTTAGCAAATAATTTTTGTCAATTACATGGATTAGATAGTTCTGCATGTGATTACTTAAAAGAAAAAATTGAAAATTTAATGGAACAATATAAAGAACAAGGAAGTGATTTTGAAGAAATTGAAGAAGAAAAAACTGAAAGCCAACAATCAAATAAAAGAAGAAATTTATTATTTTCTAGTAATGAAGAAATTGAAGAATTAAAAGATATTGAAAATGAAGATAGTCTTAATTATTCAAATGATAAAAATAATATAAATGAAAATTTTGAAATTAATGATAATAATGATTATAAAAATATTAATAATGATAAATTAAATAATGAAAAAGGAAATTCATTAACTTTAGATGATTTAAAAGTAAGTCAAAATTTTCAGATTTCAAATAATGATAATAATAGAAATATTAAACAAAAAGGAAAAAATATAGGAAATCATAAAGATAATGATAATAATTATGATGATAAAGAAGAACAAAATAATAATTTTACTATTGAAAATGGAAATACTGAAAATGAATTAGACAATAATTTTCAAAATGATGAAATTTTTGAAATTGATAATAATAAAAGGAGTGAAAATAATGAAAATGAATTAAATAATAATAAAAGGAGTGAAAATAATGAAAATGAATTAAATAATAATAAAAGGAGTGAGAATAGTGAAAATGAATTAAATAATAATAAAAAGAATGAGAATAATGAAAATGAATTAAATAATAATAAAAAGAATGAGAATAATGAAAATGAATTAAATAATAACAATAATAATTTAAATTTTTTAGCAATTGAGAATAGTGAAAAGAAATCAAGTAATAATATAACAAACAATACTAAAATAAATTTTGAAGATCATATAAATAATAATTATACTAATGAATTTAATAATAAAATAAGTAGTGATAATAATGATAATTTAGTAAATAATAATCTTATTGAATTTGATGATGATAAAAAGAATTATAATAACAATGATAATAAAATAAATAATGATAATATAGAAGTTCCATTAAATAAAGAAAATGATAATCAAGGTTTATTAGACAATCAAAAAGATAATATCTTATCAGAAATGAATGAAGATAATAATTTAATTCCTTCAAATAATGAAAATACTAATAACACTTTAGACAATAATTTAAATGATAATATTATTCCAGTCAATGAATATAATAATAATAATTTGATATCAATAGATAAAGAAAATAATACTATTCAATTAAATGATAAAAATAATTTAATAATAGATAATGAAAATAATAATCATAAGAATATAACTAATGAAAATAATATAAATACTATTTTTGTAAATGAAAAAATTATTGAAAAAAATTTAAATAATGAAATAAAAAAAGATAATAATGAAAATCAAATTATAGATGAAGTAAGGAATGAAAATGAAGAAAAAAAACAAAATAATATAAATATAGGAATTAATAATGAAGAATTTATTAATAATAATAATAATGAAATATTAGATGAGAATATTAACAAAGAAAATGAAGATAATATAAATAAACAAAATAATGAAATTCATAATAATGATAAAAGTAATAAAAATGATTTGAATTCACAAATAAAACAAGAAAAAAATGAAAATGAATTATTCAATAATATAAATATTCAAAATAATAATAATGAAATAGGAGAAAATACAAAAGATTTTGAAATAAAGAATAAAAAAGAAGAAAATAATCAAAATTTAGGAAATACATTCAATTTAAATAATGATTTAATAGAAAAAAAAGATAAAAATGATTTAAGAAATGATTTAAATACGGGAAATAATAATAATCAAGAAAAAAATAATTTATTAAATGAAATTAATAAAAATAAAATTAATCAATTAAATGAAAATATTGAAGGTCACTTAAATAAATTAGAGGAAAATAATAATAATCAAATAATAAATTCTGATTCATTAGAAGATAAAAATAATAATGCTAATTTATTAATTGAAAATGATGATAATTATAATCAGTTAAATGAAAATAATATTGAAACAAATCCTAATTTATTTGAACAAAAAAAAAAAATTGAAACAAATAATAATTTCAAAGATGAAAAAAAGAAAGAAGAAAAATTAGAGGATAATAAAAATATAAATAATAACAATAATTCTGATTATATTCCAAATAATATAGAACAAATAAATAATAAAGAAATAAATAAACAAAATAAAAATAATATTGAAGAAAAAATATTAGACTTAAATTTAAACAAAAAAAATATTAGTCAAAAACCGATTAAAAAATATATATCAAAAGATAATAAAAAATATGATAATTATCACAAAGATAAAAAAGAAGAAAAAAAAATAGAAAAAGTTAAGGATAATCAAGAAAATAATGATATGTATTCAAACCAAAAAAAGGGAAATAATACACAAATCAATTCAAACAGACAAAATCATTTTGAAAAAGATGAAAAAGACAATAAAAGAAATTTAGTTGGAATAAATAATGGAAATATTGTAACATATTCAACAATTCAAACTGATAATATAAAAAATTCTGAACAAAGTGAATTACAAAAAAAAGAAAAAAAAAAATATATTCAAAAAAAACAACAAGATAATATTGATTTAGAAGAAAATATACAAAATAAAAATGAAATAAAATCTAAAATTAATAATAATAATGAGATAAATGAAAATAATATAAATGATAAAACTGATTTAACATTTGATGAAAGACAAAATTTCTTTATAAAATTATACAAAAAAAGAAAAGAAGATTTAGAAAAATTAAAACAACAAAATGAAAAACAATTCTTTAAACCTTTTTTAATATCAAAACCTCTTAATATTTCAAATAATTATAATACAAATGTATATGAAAGAAATTATTTAATTGCTCAAAAATATCAAAAAAAAAAAGAAGATTTATATAAAGTATATTATGAAACTCCAATTCAACCAATTTTATTAGGAAAAGAAGATAATGAAAGGATATTACAAAGAAAAAATAATGAAATTTTTTCTAGAATTTTTAAAGAATTAGATTCAGATGAAGATAATTATATTTCATCATATTTAATTAATACGAAAAGATCTCCTCCTGAAGTAATTAAAGTATTACAACCTTTATTTTCAGAATTAAATGAAGATAAACAATCTTTAGATGAAGAAGATTTTATTGTTACTATGAATAAATTTTTTGAAATTTTATCAAAAGAAGAAAGGGATATTTTAATAAATGCATATAAACCAAAAAGAGCTAGAAGTTTATTAAATAAAAATAATAATAATTTTATTCCTTTTAATAATTCGAATAAAAATGAAAAAAAAAAATATAATAAAAAAAGAAAAATTAGTAATTATTCTAATAGACTTGCATCACAACATGATAAAAAATTTTTAAAAATGTTTGATAATTATTTAAAAGCTTATAATGAAAATAATAGAAATCAAATTTTTTTTGATAATAATCATAACATTCAAAAAATGAATATGAAAAGAAATGATTTTTTTAATAATACTCCAATGTCATTGTTAAATAAAACAAATGATAACTTTTCAATGATATGTAATTATAATTATGATAACTACATTAAAAATTTAAATTAAATATACTTTTTTTTATTTTAAAAATATTTAACATTTTTTTTTTCATTCTTTAATTTTTAAATTTCTTTTTTTTATAATTTTTTTCAAAATAAAATTTAATAATATGAAAAATCAGGAAAATATAAATGAAGATGAAAGTGATTCATCATCAAATTCACCTCCAAATTCCCCAGAACATAGAAAAAAATTTTGGAATAGAAAAAGTAGAACAAGTAATAGTTTAATTCTTAATTTAAGTTTAAGTCTTAAAAAACATAATTATAATTTAGATTATATTATGCAATTATTAGAAAAAGAACCAATGAAAAGAACAAAAATAGAAAATAGAATTTTATCAGAAAATTTATCAGAAAGATTTGATTTTTTTAAAAAATTCAAAAAAGAACCTTTAATATTAGAAAAATTAGTTTCAGTTCTTCATTTTGAAATTTTTAAAGCAAATGAAATTATAATAAAATTTGGTGAAGAAGGAGATAAATTTTATATTTTATTACATGGTAAAGTAATATTATATAAACCAACTTATCCAGAAAAAAAAATGACATTACAAAATTATATATTATATTTACATAATATTATAAATGAAGAAAAAGATGATTCAAAAATGAAAAGATTATTAGAAAAAAACTCCCATTTAAGATTAGATATGCCAAAATTACTTACATTACCAATTTCTAATATAAATTCAAAAGTAAATATATCAGTATTTATTGAAGAAGATGAAAAATTTGGAGAATTTACTGATGGTTTTTCTTTTGGAGATATCGCTTTAATTAAAAAAACAACTAGAAATGCAACAATAAAAGCAAAAAAAGTATCTAAATTAGTTTCTATTCATAAAAATGATTATAATAAAATTATAAGAGAATTAGAAGAAAAAAGATTAGAAAAAGTATTAATTAATTATAAAAAAAATTATCCTTTATTTAAATATTGGACATTGAATTTATTAATTAAATTAATTAATTCTTTTAGTACAATTTATTTATTTCCTGGAGATTACTTATATAAACAAGATGAAGAAAGTGATTCAATTTATATTATTGAAAGTGGAAAATTTGAAATATATACTTTAGTAAGTTTAGGTTGGATGAAAAAATTTTTAGAATATATAAAAGATTCAAAAAGTAATTTAATAAATTTATTATCAGATAAAAATTTTTTAAAAGAAAATGAATTATATAATATGATTTTAAATGCAAAAAATAATTCTTTAAAATCACCAATGATTAATATTCCTTTTATCAAAAATAAAATTTGTATTAGTAATCCAAAAAAAGCAAATATTGAAGATTTAGAAAAAGAAAGAGAAGATGTTTTTTCTCCTTCAAATTTATTTAAAATTAAAATTAGAGATACAAATGGTAAAGAAATATTAGGTTTTATTGATTCTTTAGAATTGAAAAAAAGATTATGTTTTGTTAAATGTATTGAAACTGCAAAAGTACAAAAAATAAAATTATTAGATTTTATCAAATTAATAAATTTAAATAATTTTCAAGAAAATAGAAAGTTAATAATGAATATTATTTCAAAGAAAAAAAGATTATTTTATTTACAAATTGAAACTTGTTATAATATGAAATTAGATAAAGAAGAAAATTATTTTAAAAAAGAATTTAAAAATTTTTTAGAGAAAAAAGGGAAATATAAAGAGGAAAAAGATACTATTGAATCAAATAATTATGATAATAATAAAAAGGAAAAAAACGATTCGAAAAAAAAAATAAGTTCAACATCAGATAGAGGTAAAAAAACAATTGAATTAAATGAACCTTATGTAAATATAAAACCCTTTAAAGAATTTTTAAAAAAAAATTATAAAATACAACATGAATATAATAAATTAAAAAAATCCTCTACTTCAATTCCATATATTAGAAGTTTAAATAATAATTTATTATCATTAAATAAATCTAAATTCATTTTATTGGAAAAAACAAGAAATAAAAATTCTTCAATTGAAATTAATAATAATACTTTATCAAGTAATAATCACTTTAAAAATGGATTTTCATTTTCAAATTCTTCTTTATTTAATCAAAAATTTGAAATTTCAAAATCAAATAAAGAAAATAATAAAATTAATAATAATCAAAATGATTTTCAATCGCAATTTTTAATATATAAAAATAGTAAACCAATATTATATGAAGATGAAAATTTTTCTATAAAAAAAAGTTCAAAAAATTTGTCTCATGATATTAAAAATAATGATTTATTTATTAATTCTGAAGATAATAAAAAAAATTCTTTTAATATTAAATTATATAGAAAAAATATTGATAATAATTCAAAATTTTTACAAACTCAAATTTATAAATTGACAGGAATGAAAAAAAGTATTCCAAAAAAAGAAACTAATTATACTATTTATAATGATGACGATAGAAATTTAATACAAATAAAATCTGAATTAAATATTAAAAATAAAAGAAATAGTTATGAATTCAATACAATTCCAAAAAAAAAAAATTTAACAAAAAATTATTCCAATATTAAAAAGAATTTCCCTAAAATATTAACAGAAATTGATTTAAAAGATTTTAGAAATCTGCGTAAGAAACATAAAAAATTTTTCAAAACCAAGTTATAATAAAATATTATTTTATATATAAATATAAATATAAATAATTAATCTAATATTATAATAATTAAATAATATTATAATATTAGATTACTTTTTAAATTTTTTGATATCACCAGAAAAAATGAAATGAGATAAAATTCAATTATATTCTATTCTACTAAACAATAAAATAATATTTTATCTAATAAAATATTATTTTTAATTTTTTAATAGGATTTTAATTCATCAAATACAGAATAAATAATAAATAATTTAAAAGAATAAGAAAAAAATTTTTTTAAATTTTTGAAAAATATTGATATAAAATTGAATAAGTAAATAAAAAGATATTTAAATTAATTTGAATTTTAAATGAATAATATATAATTTAAAAAACAAAATCAAAAACACACATTCAAATTTTAAAAATTTAAGATATAATATTAAGCGAAAATTATCATTAAATATTGGAAAATTAATTAAATAAAAAATAAACATATTAACTCATAAATTTAATAAATCAATAAAAATAAATTTAATTAAAACACCAAAACGAAATAAAAATAGATTTTTTTATTAAAATTCCTCTATGTTATATTCTGATAATAAATCATTAAATTTTTCATTTTTTATTTTCCCAGTTAATAATATTCCCTCATAATCACTTCTCTCATCATATTTTTTTTTCTTCAATAAATTATAAAGTTTCACAATACCAATAAATTCATTTAAATATTCTTTTTTATCTTCAAGTTGAGATTTTTGTCTTTTAAGAAGATCAATATCTTTTTCAATTTTATCTTTAAGATTAAAAGAATTAAATCCTTCAAAAATATCATCAATTTGATTATCTATATTTAATTCTTTTATAGAATTTAAAACTTCAGAATTATTTTTATTTTCCTCTTTATTTTTTAATGATTCAATAATTTCTTTTGTTATTAATATTGATCCTGTTTGACTTTTTAAATAAATTTCAGTTCCAGTTTTTATTAATGAAATTCCACTTTTTAATATTTTTTTATTTCCTTCAATTTTTAATTTTTTTTCTTCATATTCTTTTTCATTTATTTGTTCATCAAAAGTCAATAATAATTTTTCATAAGATTCAAAATTTCCTGATTTTGCAATATCTCTTAATTCATTTTCTTTAAAAGCATCTAATTTATAATCTCTTTGTATATTTGTTGCTTTTTGATCTAATGTTTCATATATTTTATTTATATAATTTTGAGTTGAAGTTCTATCAATATATAAAGTTATTAGATCTTTTGTTTTAAGAATTATTTTACAACTATTTATTTTAATTTGATAAAAAGCTGTAAAATTTTTCTTTGTTTGAAATCTATATTCCATAAAATATTTATTTAATTGTCTTCTAAACTTATCCATTACTAATAATGTTTGATAATCTTTATTTTGAAGATCTCTTTCAAATTTTCCTAAATAATGATTTGCATGATAAATACAATAAAGTAATTCAATTTTAGTATTTTCATTTTTTTCACTTTTTTTTTTATAATTTGAAATATAATTATTTAAATAACTTTCAATATTTTTGACTTTATTTAATTCAGATTCTTCAGATTTCATAATTGTTTTATATGATTGTTTCATTAATATAAAATTGTTTGAAGATATTCTACATATTAATGCATTAAGGTTTTTATTAATTGTAATTGCTTGATTTCTTAAAACTTTATCATCTAATATATAATTTAAAATTCCACAATTAGTAGCATAAATATTTGAATTTGTATAATATTCTTTATACCAACTCATACCAATTCCTTTAATTATATAATAAAAAGGACGAAATTTGTCATAATCTAATAAAATGAGATTAGTTTCAATAATTTTAGACTTGGACTTTTCTAATAAATTTTCTCTATCATATTCAAGAAAGTAATTATGTTTTTTTAAAATATCATTTAATTGATTATTATAATATTTTTGAAGTTTTTTATAATTATCATCAATGTTGAAAAATATATAATAATCTATTCCATCTTTTGAATCTTCTCCATTTGGGCAAATACATATTTGTTCTTTTCCTTCTATTGTTGATATATAATCAAAAGTTATTTTTTCTAATGTTACAAAATCAATAAATGAGTAATTCTTTAGAATTAAATTCTTTTTTATTTCTTCCTCATTTAAATCTGTATTATTTTCAATTGGTTGATTAGCTTCTGGTAAAGGTGCTTCTTTTGTATTTTCTTCATATGGCTTTTTATCTATTGTATAAACTTTATCCATCTTATTTAATATAAAAAAGATAAGGAGATTTAAATATTAAAATTTATACACTCAAAAATATTTAATAGACTTTTCAAAAGAGTTATATAGGGGATTCAAATTATATTTTTTAATATAAAGAATATAATCTTCTACAAAATTTATTTTATTGTTAAAATATAATTAAAATTCTTAAATATCTTAAAACTCTATATATATTTTAGAATATATTATGTATTATAAATTAATCATAATATTTATCTTTATTTTAATAATAAATAAGATTTAAAAAAAAGTATAATTAATATTTAAAGATAATAATCTAAAAAAATTTAATTATCATTATATATATATTTTCAAATAAATAAATGTTTGATAAGTGAAAGGGGTTTTTTAATTTACATAAAATTTATATCTATATTTATAATTATTTAATATATTTTAATAAAAATTTATTTATTCTTATTAAATATAAATCAATATTATTAGATTTTTTGTATTTAATCATTGGACTTCTGTTCTAGAATACAGCCAACAATAACAACAACTTAAATTTATTTCAATAAAGAGTTAAAGTATATTATATATTCTAAAATAACTATTTTCAAAATTATTTATTTAATTAATTCAATTTTTAATTTATTTTTTTATTGTCTTCTTAATTAATTATTATATTTAACTATTTTTATTAAAATACTTTTTATTTAATTATAATTTTTAAATTTAATTATAAAAAATTTGGGGATTGGGGATTGGGGATTGGGGATTGGGGATTGGGGATT
>JAJMZS010000535.1:0-25856 GCA_023807205.1 Isotricha prostoma | reverse complement strand
TTTAATAATAATAGTATTATTATTCTTTAATTTTTAAATAATTTTGATTTTTATTTAAAAAAATTGATAGGATAAGTATTTCAGAAATTCTATAACTCATAATATAATTAACTATTAAGAGAAAAACTTTGGAATTTAGAAAGAATATATTATGAAGTATTATTGTAAAATTATTTATAATAATTAATAGATGTTAATTATTATGAAAATAATAATTCATTAAGACAATTTGGAAATAATTATATTAATAGAATTAAAAAATAATAAAAAAATATTTTAACAATACTTTAAATTTAATATTAAAATCTCTTTTGTTCATTATATATTTTTAACACTATTTTCAATAAATATTTTTTTGCTGATCTACTATTTGAATTCTTTTAAATTAATAAGTTATTTCTTTCATTTCATTATTTAATAATAATTAATTTATTTTAATTTAATATAGGGGGGATAATTAATAAATTAAAAAAAATTAAAAATAAAATTAATATTGAAATTTTAGGGATTTGGAGATAGATATTTAAAATTATTTTTTATAGATTTCTTCTAATGTTCCAACTGTTACAATTATTCCATCTTTTATTTTATAACATCTATCACCTTTTTTTACAGTTTTTAATTTATGTGCAATAATAATGACTGTCATTTTAAAATTTAAAATATTATTATCTAATAAATTTTATATTTCTTCTTCTAATTCATTATTTAATGCATTTTTTACTTTATCTAATATTAATATTTTATTTTTTTCATTAATATTCTTTCTATAGCAATTTTTTGTTTTTCACCAGCAGATAATTTATCTAAATCATCATTCAAATTACAATTTATTTAACTTTTTTTTGAAATATTTTCTATATCTTTTTTATCACAATTAAAATTTCAATATTTTCATAAACATTTGTTTTAAATTTAACTAGTTCTTGTTGAACAAACTTAATAAAATTTCTTAATTAAATTAAAATTTTTAATTGGTATATCATTGATTAATATTTCTCCTTCTTTAATATCATAAAATCTTTCAATTAATAGACTAACTTTTACCTGTTCCTGAACTTCCAATTATTCCGCTAGTTTAATAATAAAATTGATATTATTTATAATATAATATTTTTGATTTGAAGGATAAGTGAATCTAACATTTTTAAATTCAATTTTTCTAATAAGTTTTCATTTGTTTTTTTAATCAATTTTTCATTATTATTTATTAGTTTTATCTTAGAAGTAATTTCTAATTGTTCTTATAATCCTTTAAAAGCTTCTTTCATTAAAGAAATATTTTTAATATATTTAACAGCTAAACTAATGAAAAAAGTTGGTATTGTTATTGAATCATAAATATATTTTAAAAATGTTCTTAATTCCATTTTTCTATTTACATAAAATTTTCCAGCATAATAAAAAGTTAAGGCAAAATCAAAATAAATAATATTTTTAAACTATAAATAATCCTGCAACATTAACATTTTCAAAAATATTATTTTATTATAAATACATTTTACAACATTGTTATAATAAGAATTTGTGCGCATTAATGCATTTAATTTTAAACAAATTTGTTAAATATTCTATTATTAAATCTCCATGTGAATTATTTAATTGATTTTTTTCTTTTTTTGAATTAATTTTGCCAGAATATAATTTCCAAGAATAATAAAAATTAAAAATGACATAAAAATTAAAGTTAAGTTATAATATGTTAAAATTCCCATTACTAAACATGTTATTAAATTTCTAAATCATTGAATAAACATACTAAATAATGATAATATAGTTTCCATTCATTTTAATTGTCCTTATATTTACTTTATTTGTTAAATTATCTAATTATTTTCAAAGAAACTAAATCAATTTATAAAAAAAATAAAAAATTTTTAAAATATTTTACTAAAATTTCAAAATAATAATATCTGAAAATCCTATTATTGCTCCTAAAACAAAAAGATATATTGCATATTTATATACATCTTTTTTAACTTTATTTAAATCATATTTTGATATACTATCTATTCCTACTCCTATTAACCAATCTACAAAAAATGTTAATACTCCATTTAAAAATGAATAAGTTATTGCAATTAATGCATAATATTTATACTAATTTACAGTATTAAATTATTTTTTAAAAAAAACTTTTGGAAAAATTTTTTAACTACTATTATCTTTTATTTTTAAAATTATATCTTCTTCATTTTTTAATTCTTTAGTTAATTCTGTAAAGATAAATGAATTTGTTCTTGACATATTACTATTATTTTCCTTTCTTTTTCCATTTTTTATGCTTTGATTATTGATTATTCCTTGTAAATAAATCATAATAGTTTCCTTTTAAATTTTTTAAATAATCATGATATTATCAGAATTTAATTGTTTTTAATCTTTATGATTTTATTATAATAGTTATTTTTCCTTTTATTTTATCAATAATTTTTTACCCCTTTTTTAAAGATTCATTATCAAATACACTAGAATCTTCATTAAAATTTCAGGTTTTTTATATAATGATCTTATAATAGCTAATCTTTATTTTTACTCCGGAATTTTTCCTCATTTTACTCTAATAATATGATTTAATTTATCTAGAAATTTATATATCAATTGAAACAATATTCATTTTTAATTGCTGATTCAATTAATTTATCTTCATTTTCTGTATTTCTTCCAAAAATAATGTATATTTTATCATTGAATAAAATTATTTTTTGTGCAATATAAACTAAATTACGATGCAGTATTCAATTATTATTTAATTCAATGAAAGGAGAAAATTCAGAAAATAAATTATTTAAAACATTACCAAAACCAAAATTAATATTTAATTATTATCAAGGTTCAAAAACAAGTCAAAATAAATTTTAAAAATATTTAATAGCATATGTGATGAATTAAAAAATATAAAAGAAACAAATATTTAAAATAAGAGAAAAGGAATAAAAGAAGAAAAAAATATCAATGATACATTTTGATGAAATAGAATTTTCTGAATTATCATCTAATAATCTATAAAAAGTAATTAATATCAATTAGAATATGATAAAAATAAAGATAAAGTTGCTTTTGTTTGAATTTTAAAGTTATTCCAGAATTTGATGAAGATGATTTACAAAATTTCTGCTTTAACAATTGTTGAATCATATAATAAAGTTATTTTAATTATTTTATTTCATTTTCATAAGATAAACAATTTAAATATATTATCTTATAATGCAATCCATTATAATATATTCATTATTCATAAAAATATATTTTTTAAATAGTAAATCTCACTTATTATTAAAGATTTTTTAAAAAATTTTTTGAGTATAGAATATTAAAAAGATTACTTTTATTTAGATTTTGAAATAAAATATTTTTTGTATGTTCTTTGATTTTTGAATTTTTTAATTCTAAAATCAAATTATTTTTTACTATTATATTATTAACTTGATGTTGAAATAGTGTTCTAGATGTATAAATCAAGTTTATACGATAATATGAACGTAAAAATTTTTTGTTCATCAAATTCTTACTTTTTAATAAAAAATAAAATAACATTTTTTTCTTGATAAAGTTTTAGAAGTATTTCATTTATTGATTATAAAAAAGCATTAATTTTAAAATATCAATTTGAAATATTAAAATATTTTAAAAATTAATATATTTCAAATTATTTTTTATTTTTTGATAATCAATTTTTATTTATTTTTTTAAAAAATAATAAAAAAAATGAATTTAACTACCATAGAAAACAAAGTAAGTTTAATTAATTTAAAACTTTAGTTAATTAATAATTCATTTCGAACATTAAATTACCCAAAAACAGAAATTTCTTTAGATTCATATTTATTAAATAATTCAATTCAAAGAAAAATAAAAAATCCAAAAATGTATAATCTTAAATATCAAACAATCCAAAATAATAACCATAAAACGAAAAATAAAAGAAGTATTTCAGAAAGAAATCATTATTCATCATATGAAAATATTTCTAATTCATTTTTAATTCCAGATTATTCAATAGAAAAAAATCCAAGTAATTATGATTTAACAAAAACTAATGTTAATGATTTTATAAATGGTTTTAAAACATTAAAAGATTTACGTTCTCCAAATAAAATTAAAAATGATCTTTTATTAAAGACACATTCACCAATAATAAGTCAAAGAAATAATAATTCTTTAGAAAAATCAGTTCGAAATATTAATTTTGTTAAAAAAGAAATTACATGGGAATTTAGACAAAAACCAATGAGAAAAGTTTTTTCATTAGAAAATGAATTAGAAAAAATTAATAAAATTTTATATTCAAATAATGACTTATCAATAAATACAAATATAATTGGAAATAATTATTTAAAAAATTCTTTTCGTATAAATAAAGATAATAAAACAAAAAGTCCAAATTTAAAATATAATGGATATTTAACTTCAAACAGTAATAATAAAAATAAAAATATTTTTAAAGAAAATAATAAAAGGAAATATAAAAATAATAAATATAAAAAGTTTGAATTTAATAAAGACTATTTAAAACCTTTTAAAAAGGAAAAAATTATTAAAAGATTTCCTAAGGACGAAATTGAAGAATTTACCAATGGATTAATGTATTCTCCATATGTAAAAGATTTATAAATAATTTGAAAATATATTTTATATATAAAAATTTTTAATTTATTATTTTTTGATTTAACTACAAACTAATAACTAATTTTAAAAAGTTGAATATTATGATTCCCAATTAATTTATATTTTTTTTATTTAGAAAAATTATTTTTTTTGATTTATAATCAACTTTAATAATATTTGTTTAAAAAATTAATATATTTAATAATAAATATCACATAAAATAAATGTTTCTTAATAATTTAATTTTACTCTTATGAAAAAATCTACATAATTTTAAATAATTATAAAAAATTTTTAAAATTCTTTTTTTATTTTTTTGTTAACTTGTTCTTTAATCTAATTAATGAAGGTATTATTTTTTAATTATTTGATATTTGAATTTTTTTAAAATAACTATTAAAAGATATAAATATTATATTGTATTTTATAAAAATATATTATTATATAATTTAATAATTGAAAATAAATGGAAGGTAATAATAATATTAAAGTTAAATTAATAAATCAAAAAAATATAATAGAAAAAAACTATTTAATCCTTCCTATTATTGAAAGAAGTACAAAAAATTCAATTGAGGATTATAAAGAAGATGAAATTAATGTTAAAAAAAAACTTAATTCCAAAATTAATAAATTAATCAAAATATCAAATTTTTTAAACAACTCATCAAATTTTTGGTTTAAAAGTATTATAAAAAATAATAAACAATAAAAAAATGGTAATATAAATATTGTAAGCATTTAGGATTTATTTTTATATTCTTGGTTTTATTATCGACTATAGAATAATATAATATATTATTCAATATTTCTAATTTAATATATAATTTAATTTATTCTCATTTAAAAATTATTTTTTAAAAATATTCATTTTCTATATATTTAATGACAAGCAGATAATATTTAATAAATTGTTTATACATTTGTTTTTAATTTTCCTGATTGTTCATATATATATAACAAAACTCATACATTAAAACACGTATAAGTTTGAATTTTTAAAACTTTTATAGTAATAATAAATTAATATGTTAATCAATCTGATATCATATATATATTGATATTATAAATTTATAAAGTGAAAGAATATATTTATAATCTTCATCAATTCCTTATTTATTAAAGAAAGTATATGGAATTTTATCTTCTGATGAAAAATTATCAAAATTAATAATATATTCATTTTTTTCATCTTCAATATCAGAAACTAACAATTCATTAAAATTTAAATCTAGAATTTTATTATATTCAAAATTACTTAAATTATCATCATTATCTATTTCATTAAAATTATTATTAATAGGAGAAATATTAGTAAAATCACAAATTTTATTATTAAAAGTAGTAGAAATATCCATAGTTTCAGAATAATTATTTTCAATTTCCATATTAAGATTATTTGACAATTTCCTAATTGTTTTTCTATCTAAATCTGTACAATAATTATCATTATTTATATTTTTAGGATTATAATTATTATTATATATAACATTTTTTCTATATTGAGTAACCAATTTTTTATTATGAGAAGAACAAAAAAAAGGAATTGAAATATTATCATTTTCAATAGAATAAAATTTTTTTAAATAATTAATAGAAAATATCATTCCTTTTTCAATTGCACATGGAATATGATAATAACATTTACATTTTGTGTTCTTACATTTAATTACTGCTTTTTCTTTTGATAATTTTTCATTACAATATTTACATGAATTTTTATATCTCCATTTTCTAATTTTTCCTCTTGAAATATCATTAATATTACAATCTTCATATAATTCAGAAATAAATTTTAAACATATTAAATGATAATATATATTATTTTTTTCATTATATGATAAAATACCATCACTCATAGAACAAATAATACATTTTATTGAATCAATTGGAATATTATCTCTTAAAGAATTATAACATCTTTCACATTTGAATTCTTTAATATTTAATTTATTTATTAATTGAGGATAACAATTTTTATGAAAATTACATTTACAAATTGAACAAGAGATTAAAGAATCTGAAGAATATTCATTATATTCTAAACATATTTCACATTTTGTTAAATTTGGTAATGGATTTTTTATTTTTCTTCCTCTTAATGTTTTTTTTGATATATAATGTTTGAGTGATGAGGGATCAAAATCTGATTGTTTATTTAATGAATCAATTATTTCTTCTTGGGAATTGGAATTTTTAAAAGTTTGATTTTCGTTTTTAAACATTAGATTTAATAAAATTTTAAAATAATAATTATTAAATAATAATTTTAATAAAAGATATTTTTTGTCTAGAAATTTTTTTTCTTATAATAAAGGAAATTTTTATTATTTGATAAAAAATGGAAATAAAATAATTTTATTTTCCTATTTTTAAATAATAATTTAATATTTTCTCATATTTATAATAAAATCTCTTTACCTAAAAAGGTCGATTTTTTAAATTAATCAAATAGAAAATAATAAATAAAGTATATAAAATAATAAAAAAAAATTATCATCAATTGATTAGATAAATTTTAATTAATTTAAATTTTAATATAAATATGAATAGATTTAATAATAAATTATATTACAAACCTCCTCCAGTTAAAATTTCAAAAAAATTACAAAATCAACAACAACCAGAATGGAATTCATATCAAACAGATTTAAATAAATATAAATTATCAAATGCAGAGGCAATTAAAAAAAAAATTAATTCAGTAAGTAAAAATTTAGAAAGTGCAAAAAAAGAATATCAAAATATGATTTTAACTGGAAAAGTATATACAGATGATTTTCAAAATGATTATTATGACCCTCAAAATAAAAGAAAAATAATAAGAAAAAAAATAGATTTAACTCCAATGAATAGATTTGAAAAAAAAGTTATTGAAGTTCCAAATAAAGCAAATTTAATGAAAGGAAATTATAATATTGATAATAATAAATATACAAATAAAAGAAGTAAATCTGGAATGTATAGAAAAACAAATCAAAATTCAGATATTCAAAATTTATATAATATAAATCAAATAAATAATAAAAATAAAAAAAATGATAGTGATGATGAAGAAATAAAAATGGTTTATAATTCAAATGTTAATATGACAATTGCAGAAACAAAAGCAAAAAATAATCCATTAAGTTATTTAAATGAAAATAATAATTATTCTCATTTTAATCATCCTGAATTATTTCAAGAATTTGATCAAACAATTCAAAAAATGCAAGATGCAATTTATGAAAATAAAAATGAAAATATTCAAGATAAAAATAATATAAATAATAAAAATAATAATAAAAGACCTCAAACTTCACAAATACAAAAAAATAAAAAAAAATTAGAACAAAAAATAGATAATCCTGTCAAAGGAGTAATTAATAAAGATATTAATAATGATATTCCTACTTTTGATTTAGATGATGAAAATGTTAATTTAGATAATGTTAATGATATTGAAGAGAATATTAATAAGAATTTTTCAAAATTAAATGATTTAGATCAATATATGAAAAAATTAGATATGATGATTGATGATTCAAAAAAAAAATCAATGAATTCTCAATATCATAAAGATATTATAAATAATAATGATGATGATTTCAATGATGATGATTTTAATCAAAATAATAATTATAAATCTAATAAAAATACAAATTTTAATTCTAATCAAAATAAGAATAGTAAAAATAAGAATAATAATATTAATAATAAAAAAGATATGAGTTTACCATTAAAAGATGAGCCTCAAATTATACAAGTAAATCAAGATTTAAATAATAATCAATGTTTTAATGATAATCAAGATTTAAATGATAAATATAAATTTGATTATGATGAAAATTATAATAATCCAATTGAAATTAATCCAAACCCTGAAATTATTGATGAAAAAGGTGATTTTGAAGATAATAATAATGTAAATTTTGCAAGAAGTTTTGGAAAAGAAAATATTTATGATGAAAGTAATAATCCATATATAAATAAGTTTGATGATCAAAATATTCAATATAATAGTAACAATAATTATAATAATTATAAATATAATAATAATATTATAGAAAAATTTGAAGAACAAAATAATGAAATAAATAATTTTAATAATCAAAATACCCAAAATAATAATAAAAATATTTCTAATGATTATAATAATATTAATTTTGCAAGAAGTTATGGAGAAGAAGAAAATTATAATTTTAATAATGAAAATATGATAAATAACAATATTCCTCAACCTACAAAAGAAGTTAAAAAATATTCTTCACCAATATATAATAATAAAGTAGATATCCCTAATTCTTATACAAGTAATAATAAAACATATATAAATGTACAAGAAAATAGAAATGTATTCAATAATGATAATATATTATCAAATAAAACTGATATTTATAATAATATTCCTTTATATAAATTACCTAATAAACAATTTAATCAAAATTCCAATATTCCTTTATATCATAAACAAAATAATGAACAAATAAATAATTCTAATATAAATAATCAAAATAATAATTTTTCATATATTACTAATTTACTTTCACAAACAAAAGAAGAAATTGAAAGATTAACCCAAGATATTGATCAACCTTCAATAAATATTTATAAATATAATAATAATATGAATAATAATTTTTAAAAATGATTTTTTTATTTCAATTTTTTTAATGAAAAAATAATAAATTAATATATTTAATTCATTAAAAAATATTAATATTTTGTTTAAAATTTGATAACTAAGTTGAAATTTTAAAAAAACTTGAAGAAATTTCATTTCCTTGATTAATTAATTTCTTCCTAATATTAAAAGCTTTTTTTTGTATTTTTTTCATAATATTACTCATATGTTCCTTTTCTTTTTCACTAATATATTTCTTTTTACTTAAAATTTTATCTATATCTTGCTCAATTTCATCATAAGTTTTTAATAAATAAGAATGATTTTCACTTTCATTATTTAAATTTTTTTCATTAACTTTAATTATTGGTAAAACTAAATTATTATTTTTATAATCTCTATAACTATTAATTTTACAAGGTGGAAATTCAATAGAATTAAATTTATCATAATCTGCTTTTTCATAATTTATATTATCCAAAATTGTACAATCTTCACTTTTTGCTCTAAATTTATTAATATTATTTGTACTTTTTTTTTTTTCTTTTATTAAATCAATTGAACTTATTGAACCAAAACTATTTTCTCCTCTAGTTGATTGGTTTAAAATTGATTTTTTAAATGAATTATCCATATTTTTTATTGAAAATAAATCATTATTTTGATAAAAAATATTTCTTTTTTGAATTATAATAGGACAACTTTGTTTTTTCATTATCTTTTGGTTGAAAAATCTTTCTTTTTCTTTTTCTTTTTCTTTTTTTTTATTTTCAAGAAATAATTGAACAAAATTTTTCTTTTCTTTTTTATTATCAAATAACTTTCTTAGCATTATTTTTTCAGAATTTGAATGCATCATTCTAAAACAATTATAATTATTTGATATTAAATTATTTGAAACTTTAACAAAATCTTCTACAACATTTTCATTTAATGAATATTCAATTTCTAAATTAGGAGTTTCTAAATATTCTTTCAAATTAATATAAAAAGGGAATAAATTAAATTTATAATCTTTAATTTTTTGAATGCAATTATAAAAAGTTTCAAAATTAATAAATTTTTCTTTTTTAATTATTTTATATAAATCACCTGGATTATACATTAACATATTATAATATCTAGATGCTTTAATATTTGCTAATGAACGATATATTAAATTAGAATCTAATTTACAATCTGATGAAACTGAAGAAAATAATAAATTTAAAGAAAAAAACATTTTTTTTATTTCTCTTTCATTTATTAAACCATCATTATCATAATCTGTGAGTTCAAACAATATTTTTAATTTATTTTCAAAGTCAGTTTTTAAAAAAGTTATTAATGCTAATGATACATTATACATTTCTATTTCTTCTATTGGGATTATTTCTCTTAATGAATATAAATCTTTTGTTTTTTCTTGTTTAAAAATACACTTTTGACATCTAAATTTTTCAAAAAATAATTCAAATAAATCTCTCAAAAAATAATTCTGTGATTTAAAAAGTTTGCTAAAAATATGAAGAAAAATATTTTTAGATATTTTGGTACCAATATGTTTTAAGTGATGTTTTATTTGATATTTTCTACATTCATTATGAAAATTTAAAATTTTATCTTTTGTTATTAAACTGAGAAATTCATTGTATACATCATCATTTAAATCAGACATAAGTGAACAAATATAATTATATTTTTTTTTATTTTATTAGTTTAATATTTTAAATTAACAATTCGAATTTTAATATAATATTTAGGTAATAAAAAATAAAAAGTTAGAAAAAAGAAAAATATTTATTTTACATATTTTATTATATAATTATTTTTTTAAACAATTTTAATAAAAAAATCGAAAAAAAAAATCAAATTAATAATCTATATAATTATTTTTAGTAATTTAGAAATGAATAATTAATAATAAAAAATAAAATTAATAAAAATCAAAAATAAAAATATTCAAAGAAGTATGAGTTTTCTTTTAGATAAAAGAAGCTTATATTACTTAATGGTAGGTGCATCATCAATGATATTTTTAACAAGTGGATATTATATATTTGATTATTTTTTTGGAGAAGAAGAATCAGAAGAAGAAAAAGAAAATGAAATAATAAAAACAATAAATATGGAATTATTAATCTCAAATGGAACTTTAAATCCTAAATTATCAGTTATAATATCTTCATATATAAATCAAATATATGAAAAATTAGAAGAAAGTAATTTAAGTTCTTTAAATGAGGAAAGGAGAAAATATTTAAATGATAGAAAAAAATATGAAGAATTAGCACAAGATTATTTAAATAAACAAAATGTTTTATATTCAACTTCAATTAAAACTGTTTTAGATAAATTAAATAATAAAATTAATTATCAACAAATTGAACAAGAATTATCAAAATTATCAAATAATGAAATTGAAAAATTATTTTTTGAATATGATAAACCATTATTTAATAAAAATATTCCTGAAAAAAATATAGCAAAAGATGCATATTTATTTTATGGGAATAAATTAAAAGAAGAAATGAAAAATTTCCAAGAAGAAATTGTTAAAATAAAAGATTTAAATGAAAATAATATTCATTTTAGATTACAATTAATTAAATTATTAGTTAATGATTATTTATTTAATAAATATAATTTAACTGAAAGACAATTAACATTTTGTGTTTTTGAATATAAATTATTAGAAGATAATGAAGTATTAAAAGTACATGATGAAATAAATAAATTAGATTCAATGTTTACACAAAATATGTAATAATAATAATATTATATTTTTAAATATGAAAAAATTAAAAAAAAAAAAAAAAAAAATTCTAAAAAATAATTTTTTTAATTTTCAATAAATAATTAAAAAAAAAGTAATCAAATTTAAATAATTAATGTCAAACATAGAAGAAAATAATACAGACACAGATTACAATTCTCAATTATTAGAATATGAAAAACTTTTAAATGAATATGCAGAAAATGGTAAATATGAACAAGCAGAATTATGTAAGAAAAAAATATCAAATATTCAAAAATTAATAAAAAAAAAACGTAAAAAAGACTTAGAACAAAGACAATCAATAGAAAATGAAAATTTAGAAATATCATATAAAACTGAAATAGAAGAATTTAATAAAATATGGAATGAAAAATTTAAAGAATTAGAAGAAAGAACACAAAAAGCAGGAGAAGAAATAAATGAAAGACATACAAAAGAAATGAATGATTTATATAATTTATTAGAAGAAAAAATGAATCAAGATAATAAATATCATCCTTCTGCAGAATATATTAAATTAGATAATGAAGAAAAACAATTAGTTAAATTTCAAAGATTTAATGATGCTTCTAATATAAGAAAAAAAAAAGAAAAAATTAAATTAAAAGATATTGAAAAAAAAGAAAAAGAAAAACAGAATAAAATTCAAATTGAAACCTCAAAAAAAAGTAAAAGACAAGAATTAGAAAAAGAAATATTAAAAAAAAAATTTGAAAAAGAATTTAATGAATTAAATCTTAAAAAAGAAAAAGAATTAGAAAGAATTGAAAAAAAATTTTATAATAAAAGATTAGATTTATCACAACAACAAAAAACAGAAAAAAATTTTAGTGAAAATAATAGAATATCATCAAGAAGAAATATTAAAGAAACTTATTCAGCTTTTCCAAATAATTTTGCAACAACTACAGAATCAAGTAAATTTAATATATATAATAATACTAATGGAAATACTAATGATAATGAAAATCAAGAAGAAAATAATTTTGATAATTTAAAGAAAAATTTAAATAATAATACAGAAGAAGATAATAAAATAAATGGAATTGAATCATTATTAAATAAAGATGAAAATGAAAAAAATGAATAAATTAAATTAAAAAAAATTTAATGTTTTTAAAATTAAATAAAATAAATTAAAAATTTTCCATTATATTTATTCTTTTTTTTTTTCAATGATATAAAAATAAAAAAATAAAAATTAAATATATACAATAATTATTTTAATCCCAATTATATTATAATATAAAAGATTTAAGCAATTAAAAACATTTCCAAAAAAGAAAAAAAAAAAATTATAATAAAAACTAAAAATCAAAATATCTCTCATCCTCAAATAATAATGCTCACCAAAAAAAGAAAAAAAATAATCAAAAAAATCAAAAAAAAAAAAAATAAATAAATAAAACATTAATTTTACTTACTAGTCAATTCCCTTACTCCTTTCCATCCATCAGGAGCTTTCAATTTTCTACTTTTAATATAATCCAATAATATTTTAGTAGGACCATCATTAGGATCGATTTTAGAACATGTTTGAAAATACATATTTGCATTTTTCCAATCACCACTTTTATAACATTCAATTCCATTTTTCCAACTATCATTAAATTCAAATGATCTTTGTCTAATTAATTCCATATAAGATTCCTTTTCTAAAATAATAGGAGTAACAGCACCATATTCATCAATCATAGCTTCTAATTTCATTTTTTTTTCATTAAAAATACTTTTTTTTTCTTTAGTAGAAGCAATAATAATATTTTTTTCTTTTTGTGGAGTAACATTTAAATTTAAATCAATAGTATATAAATCTAAAGGAAGTTCACTTCCCTTTACAGTAACACAATCAATAAATCTACAAATACTTTTCATATCATCAGTTAATAAATTATATAAAACTCCACTTATTAATAAACTTAATCCAAATTGTCTTGTTGCAGTTTCTAAACGAGCAGCAATATTAACATTAGGACTTAAATATGATGCATCTATTTTATATGTTGAACCTACTGCTCCTTCTATTCCATAACCTAAATGAAGACCAAATCCCATATTTACTTTAAAATTTGGTATTCTTTTTAATATTTCTTCATTTTTTCTATATGCTAAAATATTTAAATTTTTATTTAATTTTAATATTATTCTTAAAAATGCTAATACTGAACAATCTGCTGTTATTCCTACTTGAGGATTTGCTGCATCAATTTCTAATAAATTGTCTTTTTTTATTATTTTTTCTTCACCACTTCTATGATTATGTACTTTTGATATATTGTAAAATTTCCATACATTTAAAAAACTTTCTCCTATATTTTTATTTGTTGCTCCTTGAAATCTATCAACACTTGAATGAACTATTTCTGCTATTTCATTTACAAATAATATTGTTCTTTCTTCTAATGCTAATGCTATTTCTTCAAATTGACGAATATCACAAAAACCAAAAATTGCTGTTTTTTTCTTACCTATTAATCTTGGATTTAATTCTTCTCCTTGTTGTAAGTTTTTTTTAATAATTTCTCCACCTGCTTCACCAAAACCAATTGCTAATAAAGCTGAAATTTTAATAATTGCACTTTTAATAACCGAAACTTCAAAATTATCAGCATTATTATTTGTAGTATTTTTATTTTTACCTTCATTTTCTTCTTCATCTTCTAATTGTTGAACTTGTGCTTTAACTCCTTCTTGTAATTCTTCAATATTTTTAGCACCAATTGGATCTTTTTCAACTTTTTCTACAATTTCAATCATAACTTCTAATGGATCTAAAACTAAATCATCAGCATCTTTTTCAAAAGTTAATGATGCTAAAGTTAAACAAATACAAACAAAGATTGTTTGAAAGAAATTTAAGACTCCTTGTAATTTTGTTTCTTTTCTTATTGAATATACTATTCTTACTTGAGCATCTTGACTATAAACTGTTTTTAATTCTTTATAACGGAATTTAAAATTAATTAATTTTTCATCATAATATTGTCTAACACCATAAACTGTAATATTTACAACTGGAAATTTTGGATCATGTAAATTTACAAGATAACCTATCATATTACTTGCATCTGAGAAAATAGCATAATTTGTAGAATAAAATTCAGAAATTAAATTATAAGTTATAGTAGAATCATCTTCATAAAAATCATCACTTAATAAAGGAAAAATTAATAAAAGTGCTAAAATTAATATAATAACTTTTTTAGTTAAAGACTCAGTTACCATTTTACTTATTCTTGATTCTTTTATTATTTGTTCATTTTCATTTTCATCATCATCATCAATTTCTTCATTATTTATAGTAGTTCTTGATTTTTTTTTTTGAAATTTTCTCCTTTTTTCTTGTTCTAATTCTCTTTCTCTTAATTTTCTTTCTCTTTCTTCTTTTTTTAACTTTAATTTTTTTAAAGTTTGTTTTTTATTTATATCATTTCTATTAGTTTCAGTTGGAATAAAAGGACCTTTACTTGGTCTTCTAGTAGAATCTCCATTATTATCATATAAATTATTATTACTTTTATTATCTCCATTATTACTTAATCTAATTCCATTATTACTTTCACTATTTAAATTACTATTATTTCCTCCATTATTATTAGTAGGAACATTTATACTATTTTTTAAATTAGTCTCTTCATCACTTAATGATGTTTTCATAGATTCATTTCTTTCATTTTCTAATTTTTCCATTAATCTCTTTTTTTCTTCTAAAAGTCTCTTACTTTTTTTTTCTCTTTCAAGAAGTACATTTTTATATAATTTAACCATTCTAATCAATCTAACAATTCTAATAACTCTCAAAACTCTTGTAGCTCTTGAAGCAGCACTTACTTTAGAAATTGCTTTAGCAGCTTGTGCAGTACTTGCTCTTCTTCTTCCTCTTGTATAAGTTTCATTTTTAATTGGTTCATAACCTAAAATAGGATTTACAATATAATCAACATCTTGTGTCATTGATAAAGTTGATATTAAATCTAACCAAAAGAAAAAACTAAATAAATAATCTTTTTTTGCTATTGTACTTAATATTAATTCAAATAAAAAACAGAAAAATAATATTATTGTTATTATATTAAATGCTGTATCTACTTCTATACTTAACCATGCCATTTGAATGTCTGATGAAAAAAGAGCAAAAATTGTGAAAATTGACATTATTATTACTACTGGAGTTGAATCTAGGAATTTTGCTAATTTTTTTTTTATTTTTTTAAATTTTATCATTGCTTTAAATTGACTTTTTGACATTGATATAGAATTCTTACTTAAACTATTGTTTATTAAGTTTGAAGCTTCGTTGTTTTGAGTGTGTATTATTGCATTTTTGTTTTCTTCTAAATTTTTTTCTCTTTCATCCTCGTTTTGAATTAATAATTCTTTATTTTCTTTTATTTTATCATCTTTTTTTTCTTCTTTTTTTATTTCTTTCTTTTCTTCCTTTTTTTCTTCTTTTTTTTCTTCTTTTTTAAGTTCTTTTTTATCTTCTTTTTTTTCTTCCTTTTTAATTTCCTTTTTTATTTCCTTTTTTTCTTCTTTTCTTTCTTCTTTTTTTTCTTCCTTTTTTACTTCTTTTTTTTCTTCTTTCCTTTCTTCTTTTTTTTCTTCTTTTTTTACTTCATTTTTTACTTCTTTCCTTTCTTCTTTTTTTTCTTCTTTTTTTACTTCATTTTTCTTTATTTCTTTTAACTCATCTTTTTTTTCTTCTTTTTTTATTTCATTTTTCTTTATTTCTTTTAACTCATCTTTTTTTTCTTCTTTTTTCTCTTCATTTTTTATTTCTTTGTTTATTTCTTTTTTATCTTCTTTTTTTACTTCCTTTTTTTCTTCTTTTTTTTCTTCTTTTTTGTCATCTTTTTTGTCTTCTTTCTTTTCTTCTTTTTTTATTTCTTTTTTATCTTCTTTCTTTTCTTCTTTTTTTATTTCTTTTTTATCTTCTTTTTTTACTTCCTTTTTTTCTTCTTTTTTGTCATCTTTTTTGTCATCTTTTTTGTCATCTTTTTTGTCATCTTTTTTGTCTTCTTTCTTATCTTCTTTTTTTATTTCTTTTTTATCTTCTTTTTTTTCTTCTTTTTTCTCTTCAGTTTTTTCTTCTTTTTTTATTTCTTTTTTTACTTCTTTCTTATCTTCTTTTTTTATTTCTTTTTGGACTTCATTTTTTACATCTTTTTTCTCTTCTTTTTTTTCTTCTTTCTTTTCTTCTTTTTTTACTTCTTTTTTTACTACTTTTTTGTCATCTTTCTTTTCTTCTTTTTTTACTTCATTTTTTACTTCTTTTTTGTCATCTTTCTTTTCTTCCTTTTCTGTTAATGTTTTTGAATTATCTTCTTTTTTTGGAACATTTTTCGGCTTATTTTTATCATCCTTATTTTCATTTTTTTTTTCTTCAATTGGTTTTTTTTTTATAATTTCTTTTTTGTCTTTATTATCTATGATATTATCTTCTAATTTTAATTCATTAGTATTATCAGTCATTATTATTTTATAATATTTTAATATTAAGATTAATTTTGAAAAATTTATATTTTTTTGAGATCCTTTATTTAATCTTAATGAATTAATTTTAAATATATTTTTTATTATAATAATGTTAATTAATAAAATATTATATTCTAGAATTTTTTAGAATATAAAAAAAAAAAATAAAAAAAATATTATATTATAACATATAAGCAAAAAAAATTTTAATTTAAATATTTCTAATTCTATTTTTTCTTCTTAATTTGAGGTAACTTTTCTTTTTTTTCAACTTTTCCTTTTCCTGCTTTTCCTTTTCCTTTCCCTTTTTTTTTTGCTAATTCCAAAAGCATAACTTCACTAAATTCATCTTCTTCTTTCATTTTAATTCTTTCCCATACTAAATCTTTTAATTTTTCAATATTAACATAATAAACATTACAATCTTGACAAGCAATAAATAAAAAATTATCATTTAAACAATAAGTAAAATTAATATTATCTTTACCAATTTTCAATTTGAAAATCATATCAATTCTATTTTCTTTTTTTATTTCTTTTAACTCACATAATCTCATAAAATTATCAGTATCAAAAATTATTATTTGATTACCAAATTGACACATATAATCAAAATCAATTTTTTCTACTGTTGAATAAGTATTAACAAAATCAAAATTATCATTAAATTGATGAACATAAGTATAATTTCCAAGAACATAAAAATTTTTATTCCCTTTTATAATTTGTCTACCATCATTATATTTAAAAGTATAATGATTAAATGATATTGGTTCTTTTGATATATCAATTATTAATTTATAAGGTTCATCACAAAAAAAAATTAAATTTTTACCAGTTTTTTTTTCTATTAATTCAATTTTTGTTATCACACAATCTAAATTAAAATGATATAAAGAATGTCCATTTTCCATATTATAAACTTTTACAATTGAAGTATCAGATGCTGAAACTAAAAAATTTAACCCATTAACATAATATAAAGCAGTTATTTTTTGAGAATGACCTAATAAAATAAAATGAAGTGAATAACTATTATAATAATTTTTGTTATTTAATTCTTTATTATTATTTCCTTCTTCTTCATCAAAATTATTTTGTTTTTCTTGTTTTTCTACTAAATAAACTAAAATTAAACCATCTTCATATCCTATAAAAATAAAATTTTTTGAAATTAAACTTTTAGTTATTCTTATATAATCTCCTTTTGGAATTTTTGGAATTTGATGTCTATTATTTATTAAAAGTTCATCATTTGGTCTTACTAAATTACATCTTTCTATTTCTTTTATTTCTTCTTTTTCTTTATCAAATGACCATTCTATTATTTGACCATCATCAGAAAGAGAAATAAAATGATCTTCATCATCAAAATCAAAATGATAAATATTTATTACATTATTTGAATGAGAAGTAACTGTTTTGACATTATCTGATGGAAATAACATTTAATTTTTTTAAAATAATGAATTTTAAATATATTGTTTTTTAATTATTTATATTTTAGGAAAAAGTTTTTATTTCATTTGTTTTAATTTATAATTTTTAAATTTTTAATTAAAAAACAAGAAATTTTAATTTTCTTTTTAATATTAAAAAAAATGATTACAAATAATGGAAAAAATCCAATTGGAAATACTATAAAAAGAGAAAAATTCCATCAAATTAAAAAAAATAATTTAATAAATGCAAAAAATTATGAATTAGACAAAGAAACTTTAAAACAATATTATCCTTATTATAAACTTCAAGAAAGACCAGAAAATATATATAAAATAGTAGAAAAAAAAACTATATTAATCAAAGAAAAAAACAATATAAATGACAAAGAAAAAGTTCTCAGAAGAGATTATTATTGTAATTTCAAATCATTTAGAGAATATTTATCAACAGGAAAAAATTATAATTATGCCATTAATGAATTAGAAAAAATAAAATCAATTATAAATTTTAGTAAAGAATTACGTAAAGAAATATGTAATAAATTTGAACTTCCATTTAGTAAAGAAAATAATGAAATATCAATTCAATTACCTTATGAAAAAACTGAGGAAGAAAATTCTATTCTTAATTTAACTAATTCAAATATAAATACAGCAAATTCAAAAGGAAGAAGAGTAAGTGCAATTTTTAATTTAGTAAAACATCCAAATTCAAAATCATTTATTGAAAAATGTTTCTTATTAAAAGAAAAGAAAAAAAAAATAGATAATAATGAAAATAATTATATGTTTCGTTTATTTACAAAATATGAAAAAGATTCTGATATATTTAATTTTCCAAAATTTGATGGTTTTAATAATAATATTTTCCATAATCAAAATTGGAAATTGACAAAATTATTATATTTAGAAAATAAATTTATAAATGTTGCAGATTTAAAAAATAAAAGTTCTTCTCAAATTTCAATTCAATCAAAACTAAATATAGATAGTTTATTAAAATTAAAAATTCTAAAATATCCTTATATACAAGCTTTTTTTAATGGAAGAGAAAGAGATTATTTTAAAGAAATGGATAATTTTGTTGGTCTTTATAGAGATAATTCACAATCAATTAAAAATAATGAAAAAGATTTATTTAATTCATTATATAATATTTTAACAAAATGTAATTCTGATTGTTCTCATTTTATGCAATATTTATATTCAAAAAGTTATATGTTTAAATATATTTATGATATCTTTATTATTGAAAATAAATTAGATATTATAGATAAAGAAAATGTACCAATGATTCAAAAGGAAATTTTGGATGAACCTTTTTTAAATGATTCAATGAGACAATTTTTTTCTACTTCTAATACAGAATTTCAACCAGGACAAATTAAAAATACAATTCCTTCTCAAAAGTTAGATAGTGAGATTATAATTGATGAAGAAAATAATTTTGCAAATAATTTTGAAGATTTATTTGGTAATAAAATTATGGAAAAAATAGGCTTTTGTAATGAGCAATTAACAGAACTATTAAAAAATAAAGATAAAAATATAAACAATTTAATTTCTTTAATAAAAGATATTCCATATGAATATTATTTAGTTATAAATAATGAAGATAAATTTATAATATATAAACCAAATTTTGATTCATCAAATAAAGAAAAATATTCAATAAATGAAAATATAAGATCATTAAAATTATATGTTATTGATGAAAATAATTATAATAATGAATTATTTCAATCAAATATTGATTCATCTGAGGAAAATGTAGTTTTAGTTAAAATTTATGCAAAAAAAAATTTATTAACTAAAGATCAAAATAAAGAACTTAATGATAAATTTTTTATTTTTAAAATCAAAAAAAACTCATTAAATCTTATTGAACAAAATCAAAGTAAATTAATCTCATCATTTACTGATGATTTATTAAAAGAAATAAAAAGTGAAGATGATACAAAAATAATAAATGAAAATTTAACTGATCTTTCAAAATTAACTTCAAATAAAAAATTAGTATTAAGTGATATAATAGATGAAAAATCAAAAGAAGAAATTAAAGAAGAATCAAAATCAAGTAGTAGATCAGTAACAGAAAAGAAAAGTAGTAATGAATCAAGTGAAGAAGAAGATACAAATGAAAAATTAGGAAATAATTCAATATTAAAATTTATGAGAAAACAAGTAAAAAATAAAACAAATACAGATACTGATAATAAGGAAGAATTAAAAACTAATTTTTTTAATAGTTCACAATTTAGTGATAATTTAGTTTCTGATTAATTTTTTTTAATTATAAATATATTAAAGTATTTTATTATTTATAATATATAATAAATAATAATTTTATATAAAAAATTTATTGTTTCTTACTTTTATTTAAACTTTCATCTATATAAGTTTGTGTTCCTTCACTTCTTATTTTGTTTTGAGAATTTTTTATTATTAATTTTGGAAATTCTAAATTTTTACTTTTTTCTTCAAAATTAATCAAATATTGTTTATTTAATTTTATCAATTTTATAGTATTTTTTTTCATATTTGGTCTACATAACTTTTTATTTAGAGCTTCTTCAAATTCTTTTTCATAAAACTTTTCTTTAATTAATATTAAAGTACTATTATTCTTCTCTTTTCTTAACATATTGTGATTAATGCAATTTTTATAAGTTTTATTTAAATTTGTTTTTTCTTTTTTAAAGTATAAATTTTTATTAAGACCATTTGGATAATAATTCTTATTCATTAAATTATTAATTTTTTCAGTTTTTTTTTTATAAATATCATTCTCTGAATTTAATTTTATTCTATTTAAATTGACTTTTAAGACATTAATTTGATATTTAGAATATTTGGAATTTATGTTATTATATAATTTTGAAATCAATAATTTTTTCTTTTGATCATTTTTTATTAAATATTTATATTTTGATGGAGGATATTTTCCTAATTTTATATTATATAATAAACTCTTTGGTTGTAAATTCTTTATAATTGAAGAAATTTTTTTTGTTGTTTCATTTAATAAATTATCCATACTAATATTTTTTTTATGAATTGAAGTTAAATTTAAATTTTGGGAATTAATTTTTGAAAATGAAAAAGAATTTAATAATTTTTTATTTCTAGTAATATATGAATTCATTTATATCAATGAAAAAAAAAACTTTATAAAACATTCTTTTTTTAATTTTATAAAAAAATTTTAATATTAATTTTAATTAATTAGAAGGTTTTTTAAACCAAATACTTAAAAATTTCATCAATCTTTCATATTTTTCTTTTAAAGTATATTTTCTTTCAGCAAGTTTAAATCTTTCAATTTTTCTTTTTATAGTTTTAAATAATAATGGTGAATAATTAATAATTTTTTGATTATATTCTTTATCATTATAAAAATATAATTTAAACATTTTAACATAAAAGTATTTATGAAATATTTTATAAGGAATATAAAAATTTTTTTTTTCAATTTCAACTACTTTAGAATCTATAAATGAATACATTTTCATCATAAAAGTATCAATTACATTAATTAAATTATTTTGAGAAGGTTTTAAAATAGTATTTTCAATTTTCCTAATTAAAACTAATAATTTAAAGAACATAAATTTAATTAATGATTCAAAATTTTTTTCTAAAATTTCTTTTTCATTTATTGTAGACAAAAAATAAATCCAAGGGTGGCCGCTAAAAAGAACAGCATTAATTTTTTTAACTAACCATGTAAAATCATTTTTATTTGTCACTAAAGGTAAATTTATATTTACTAATTTATTATAATTTATCAATTTATCATTTTCATCTGATTTATTATTATCATATATTAAATTAAAAAAATATGTTTGATTTAATTCAAAAAACATTCCATTCCAACTAAATTTTTTTAAATCATTTTCAGTTTTATCTATATTATTACTAATATTATTTAAATTACTTTGTAATTTTTTTAAATTGAAATTAAATTTATTTTTATTACTTAAATCAACTGATGTGTCTTTAAAAATAATCGCTTTTTCTGAAGAATTACTCAAACACAAATAATCATCCATAAATCTAAGTAATAAACTCTGATTTAAATTAACAATTTTTTGTATTTCAAAAGAAAGTTCTTGTTCAATTTCATAAAAAAATAAATTACATAAAAAAGAACTTACACTTAAACCTTGAGGAATTCCTTTACTTTGTCTTAAGAACTTTTTATCAAATTTAATATAATTATTATTAATAATATTTTTAACAGTTGGCATAAATTGTGCTTTAGATAAATAAACTAATTTAGTATTATCAATATAAATAATACAATTTTTGTATGAAATTTCTTCTCTTTTTTCAATATAATCAAGAATATGAATATATTCTCTTAAATCACTTACAATATATATTAATTTAATATCAAAACAATCTTTAAAATCAATATGAGAAGGATTTTTTGTTTTATTTGTTTTTGGTATTAAAATATATAATATTCCAGTAACATAAGTTGATCCAATTGTTTCATCTCTTTCAATAAAATCATTTAATAATTGAATATCTATATTATCATAACATGCTTCTATATCCATTGTTACATATGATAAATATTTAGGAATTATTGAATTTTTTGATTTACTTTGTTTTATTATTTGAGAATTTGGATTACTTTTTATTAATCTTAATTTATAATCCATTAATCTTTTCATTATTTCTTTATAATCAAAAATAACACAATTATTTCTATTTTTTTGCATTTTATTTTGGATATATTTAAATATTTTCTGAGTATCAAATAAAATATTTTTTAAAAAGTTTTTATTTTGACCAAGTGTTTTTTTTTTAAATGAAGTAATAGGTCTCATTGTAGTTGGTTTTGGCATTAATCTTAATTTTCCAGGAGCAGAACTAATAGATTTTAATTTTTCAAATGCATCTTTTTTATTAGAGGGCTCATATTGTTTAGTAATATAAGTATATTTATTATAACAAATTTTAATAATAAAATCATAAATTATTTTATGATAATAAAGAGTTAAAAAATGATCTCCTTGTTTTTCTGTAATAAAAAAATGACTTCTAAAAAATTGAACTAATATAAAATTAAATATCCAATGAATTAATGTTTTCATTATAAAATTTTTTAAAAGAATACCATAAGTTGTATATTTTCTTTTTGAAAAATTTTTAAATTCTAACCATTTCATATCTTTAAATGAAAATTCTTTACTATCAAAAAGATTAACTCTATTAAAAGTTTCAAATCTATTCATTGATATAAATGAAGATATTTTTTCTATTAATATTTTCATATTATAATTTCCTAACATTTTCCTTGGGATAATTTTTTTAATAAAAGAACATGTGAAATAATATATATTTTTAGTTGGGATATTTTCATTGATTAAAATTTTTAATTGTTCCATTAATATTGAATAAGTTTCCATTTTTTTTTCTTCATTTTTAGTTTCTTTTATTAAATTAATATTATTTTTTATTTCTAATTTTAATTTTTGCCAATCTTTTATAATTGGGCAAACTTTATATAATTCTTTTGGATAATTGAAATTAGAAATATTTTCAGCGATTTGATTTATAAAAATTATTATTGAATCTTTAATTGAATCTGGGATTAAAGTATATACTTTAATTGAATCATTTTTATAAAATAAGTTATTATATGTTTTAAAAGCAAAAGATTCTTTTATTATTTGATCATAATTAATTTTTTTATTTATTGAATCATAATGATCTGTTAATAAATTATCTATTGATTTAATTTGAAACTTTTTAAAAAAACCTAATTTTCTATTAAAATTAGCGCAATAATAAATTTTAGTTCTTTCAACAAAAAAAGGATAATTATATGGAATAATCATTTTTTTTTGAAATTTTTCATCTTCATTATTAGATGAAGGTGCAGAAAAAATTTTTTGAAAAAAATAACTATTTTTTTCAATTGGAGGAACTTTACATAAATGAATCATTTTTAATTTTAAAGAATATCCTAAAACTTGTATATAATTTAGTGCTTTTTCATCATAAATAAACATTGAACAATATTTAAATAAAAACAAAATAAAATAATCACCAAGTAATAATCTTAATATTTCAAAATTTCTAGTATTAATTAATCTATTTGAAAAATTTTTAAATAGTGAATTTATATTATCATTAAAAATGGATTTTATTTTAAATCCACCAAATTGTGAATAATTGGAAGTATCATTAACAAAATATGATGAACTTTCTGATAATAAGTTTATTAATGTTAAATTACTATTAATTGACACAGAATTTAAATTTATAATTTCAGAAATAAAAATATCAAAATTTGCATCTTTAAAATTAGGAAAACAAATTATACTTTTTGTAATAAAAGTATTAAATGAAGTTATATCATTTTTTATCAATGATTCAATTCTATTTATATTTGTTTTAAAATGCTCATTAATATTTGAAATCATTAGCTTTAAATTGTTTAGTGATAATACTTTTGAATAATCTTTATTTTTTGATAATAAAATTATAAATTGGTCAATGAATTTGATTTGATTTTTATTATTATTTTGTTCTTTTTCTTTGGCATCACCCAACATTTATTTTAAATGAAGACAAAAATTTTAAATATATATATTAATAAAAGGTTATAATTTCAAACCTTGGAGAAGAGTATATTTTATAAATTTTAAATTTTTCCAAACCTTTATTTAATATTTATTATTATAATAATTATATATAAATTATAAAAATATATCTTTAATTTAAGAAATTTTATAAAATATAAAGATATATATTTTAATATTTTTATTACTTATTTTTCTTTTTTATAAACTTATTTTTCATTATTTAATATTAAATTGGGGATTTCTTCTTATTTAACCATTTTAAAATTATTTATTGTAATTTTTGTATATTATTAAATTTTTTAAATTAATTATATTTAATGGAGAAAATTGGTTAAAATAATCTTTTTAGAAAATGGGGATTGGGGATT
>JAJMZS010000534.1:0-25872 GCA_023807205.1 Isotricha prostoma | reverse complement strand
AAAAAATAAAGAAATCTCTGTGTTATCTAAAAATAATAAATTAATATCCATCAATAAAATTATTAATTTATCAACCTCAATTAGACCATCATTCTTTGAAATAAATTTTAAATATACTGAATTATTTAATCAAATTGAGTCTATTTTTAATATTTATTTACTCTCTGACAATCAAAATCATATAATATATAATAAAAATCAATCAAAAAAAATATTAAAAAATTCACTTGATACATTAAATTTGATAAAATGTAATAATTTTTTAAATCAAAAAAGATCACATAATAATAAAAACAAAGACTCAAAAAATAATGTTAATATATCATTAAATTGTGAATTAAATTTGCTCAATGTTAAAAATAGTAAAGAAAAAAAATTACAAATCTTTAAAATTTTTTATAAATGTAAAGTATATTGCATGAAATTTATATTAGAATGGATAAATAAATTACTTCAAAAATTAAAATGTAAAAATAAATTAAGGAAAATAGATGGAAAAATAATAGAAGATTGTACTATAGAATTTAATCTTTTTTTTATAGAATTAACGTTGAAGGATATTTTTACAAATTATGAGGTTTCAGAACTTTATAAAAAAAAAATAGATATAAATATAGATAAATCATATAGATCATATAATAAAGAATTAATAAATTTTATATATAATAATAAAGAAAAATTTAAAATAGTGATTGATATTCTTAATTTGAGTTTTAAAATAATTTTTAATAAATATTGGAAAATGAAAAGTTCTATCTTCAAAGAAACATATAATTTTAGAAATAAATATTTATTAGATTCATATTTAAGAAGATTAATGAAAACAAATTTCATAAATGCAATTGCTATTAAAAATTTTACTAAAATTGATATAAAAGAATTCTTAAACACTCGGATTCCTAAAATAGTAAACGTATTAGGATATAGAAACATTTAAATTGCTTTTTCATATTAATTAAATAATAATTTTATAAAAATTTTTCTATCGCATTAAGAATTGGAATTATATTTTTAATTTTTTTTCAAATTAAGGAAGAAATGTATATTTCCTTTCTTTAAATTTATAATTATAATTAATTTATTATATTTTCTATTAATTATGATTAAAATTATTATAATAGAAAATATGATTTTATTATTAATTAAATTAAATTCTTAAATAATATCAAATTTTTAAATGATAATTCTAATATTTTAAATTATAATAATGATTATAAAAATTTATTTTAAAATTCTTTATTTCTAAAAAATTTCAAATTGTTCTTTATTTTTTTATATAAAATTATGACTTAATTGCATATTAATTTTTTATCATTTTTTATTTTAATTTTCATAACTTATTGTAGTTCTCCCATTTTTTTATCAAAATAATTAAATATCCCATTTTTAATAAGAACATACCAAACCTTTTTTTTCTTCAATTTTTAATTTTAAATTATCATATATAAAATGATTAATAAAACCAAATTTTGGAAAATATTCATATTTATTCATCAAAAAATATTTATTAAATCCATTTCCATATGATTGCTCCAAAATCTCATTTATTTCTTTTTTTTTCCTATTAATTTTAATAATTTTTCATTTGTAATTGAATTTATTTGATTAATATATTTAGGTGATATTTTAATCATTAAAAATTGTTTAATTATAATTTTAAATTAAATTCTTTATTTCCATTTTTAGTAACTTTTCCATCTATTTTTTTTAACTTTTTATTTATTGGTAAGTAATATTTAAATATTGGTAAATGAATTTATGATATCTAACTTTTAATTTATAAATAATATTGCCTTTTGATAATTTATTATGACTATTTAATTAAAATAATAACTATTATCCATTTTTTTTCTTCCATATTTTTTTTTTTCATAATTTATTTTATTTCCTTGTTATTTTTGTGGTCTTTTTGATTTTCTTCAATTAATTCTCTTAATTGAGGAGTATTATTTTCAAAAATAGAAAATAAAACATTTTCTTTAATTTTTCATCAAAACATTTAAATTCTTTTCATTTTTTTTATCTTCATCAAAAAATTTCGATGAATTATCATTTATAAAATTTTCATTATATTCTTGCACATCTAAATTATATTGTTATTTTCATATATTTCTAAGTAATCAATAGGATAATCATAATTATGATTATATTTATCTTCATATTTATTGAATTGAATTATTGAATCGTTTGAATTTGTGTCTTTAGAGTTGGGTTCAATATCCAATCCCATCAATCGTCATGAATTTATAGTTTCATTTTCATTTGAATAAATATTTATTGCAAATTTATTATTATTTAATGAATTACAATCAATATTTAATATTTCATCATTTATATAATTTTTCTTTTCTTCATTTTCAGAATTATATTCTAAAAATTGTATATTTCCTTTAATATCAAACATAAAGGTATATAAAATTAAATTATTTCTTAAAAATAATTATTATATTTATTAACTTTTTTTAAACTTATGAAAATAAAAAAAAATTTATTAAAATTCAACTTTATTTTCACTAAATTGAATTTCTAAAGTTTTTCCTTCATTAGAAGTAACTTGTATAGAGTAATTTTTATAATAACAAAAGATATGACTTAATGGTAAATAACCAGAATAAATATTCCAAGTTGGATCAATGGCACACCAATTATTTTTATATTTAATTAAACACCAACCATGAGGAGAGCATTGTTTTTCTTCCTCTTTAATTACATATCCTCCAACATTTATTGCAGGAATACCTATTGAATTTAATAGAGTTTTATATAATTGACTTTTATGTGAACAAACTCCTTTTTTTTCTTCATAAATTTCTTTTGATGTTTTCTCTAATTGAATATAATTAATATCATATTTAATATTTTCATAAACCCATCTTGCTAATATTACTGGAATTAATTCATTCTTTTTTGAATTTTCTAAAATTTCTATTGTAATTTTTGAAAAAAAATTTTTTTCATCATCTGAGATAATTATTTTATTATATTCTTCTGGTACTTTATATATTTTGATAAATTTATTTTCGAAATTTGATTCTATATCTAATTTTATTTCCTTTTTTATATCAGTTAATGGTATTTGAATTTTATCATTTTGATTAAAAGGATTCTCAATACATTCTTTAAATTTATTATCTTGATATATTTTTAATTTTATAGATTCAATATTATAATAATTGTTATCTCCATTTAAAGGCTTTCCTATTGAAATTACTGATGATTTATTTATTTTATCTTCCTCTTTATTTTTAAAAAGTATTTCATTATTTAATTTAAATTTTTGTGAATTTTTTGTTAAAAATAATATATCTCTTAAACCATTTTCTGGTACTTTACCTTTAAAAACTAAAATTCCATCATTATTAATTGAAAAAAGATGATTTATAGAAGATACAAAAACTATATTTTCTAATTTAATTTTTATGTCACAAATAGCATTATAAGAACTTTTTGATATATAAAAATAATCTTTATTGTAAAAAATTAATTTATTTTTTCTTTTTCCTTTGACTTTAAATTTTATTTCAATTTTTTCTTCATTAAATAGTTCTAATTCACTAAAAATAATTAGAGGTTGTTTTTTATCAATTTCACATTTAACTTTTTTTGAAGGAGATTCAAATGAAATTAATTCAATATTTTCAATATTATTTACTAAATCTAATGGATAGGAACATTTTGTTATATAAACATTAGGTTCTGCCTTTGATTCAAAAATTATATTATATTCTATTTCTCTATATTCTTCATTTATAAAATATGTTGCATTATAATATTTTGTAAATATGTGATTTATTTCTATTTTTGATTTATCAAAAGGTAAACTTAAATTTTGGAAATTTTCTGAATTTTTTAAATAAATATCATTATAAAGAATTCCATTTTCATTTAAAATTTCATTAATTTCTTTTTTTATTTGTTCATATTTTAAAATATTTTCATTTTCTTTATTTTGATTAGAAGGTATATTAATTTTATTTAAAGAAAGATCTTTATTAATAGTCATATGAAAATTTAGTTCATTCTTTATTTCAGTATCATCTGGTTGAACATCTCTATATATTGTTTTAATATAAGAAAAATGTTTTATTAGCCTTAAAGCGGGTTTATCAGTTGGAATAATTAAAGGAGTTTTTGAACGAAGATTTTTCTTCTTATTTATTTCTGGTATTATTTTAGTCATTGATAATATCTTTAAGTTTTTTTTTTGTATTGTTTTAGATTGTTTGATATGATTCTCTATTTTTTCTTTTTTTGTTATGTTATTTTTTTGTTTAACTTTAATTTGATTTAATTTACTTTCTTGTTTTTTTATTGTATTTTCTGTATTTAAATATTTTATATTCAGATCTTTATTCAATTTTAAATTATTTTGATTTTTTATATTATTAATTGTTTTATTCAATTCATTTAATTTATTATAAGTTTTATTGAATTTTTTTTTTATAAGTGGATCAGGAGTTTTAATATTCCTACTTTCTTTATTATTTATTACATTAGTTTTTAATGTCTTATTATCTAATTTTTTAAAACTTTTTTTTTCATTTTTTGAATTAAGTATCATTTGATTACTATTTTTTGGTTTTTCTTGAATATTAATAGATGAATTTAATCTTTTAAACATTTCTTTTTTATTGGGTGAAGGACATTTTGTTAAACTAGAAATATTTTTTTTTTTAGTATTATTTATATTAAATGTTGATTTTGTTTTAATCAATTCTTTTGGTTTATTTAATGAATTTGTTTTGGAGTCTATATTAAATTGATTTTTATTTGTTTTAGATGTAGATAATATTTTCATTTCATCATTTATATTTTTTAAATATTTTTCAAATTCATTAAATCTTTTTTCATTAGAATTTAATTTAATAATAAATTGAACTTTTATAGGAAATTCATTAGATAATTTTTTTAAAAATTTTATAAATTCATTCTCTTTTGACATATTATTTAAATTTAATTTTCATAATTTAAAATTAATATATATAATAAATAAAAACTTTTTATTAAAACTCTGAATTACTGTTAAAATATTAAATAAATTTCTTTAAAATTTTGTAATAAAAAATATTAAGAAATTATTTATAATTAATAAATATAATTAAATTAATCATTTTCATTAATTTGAAAATTTTTTAATTCTTTTTAAATTTCTCATTTTTAATTATTAAAAATTGAAGTTATGAACAAAAACTAAATTAATAATTTTTCAAAAATAAATAATTTTATCTTTAAAATAAAAAAATTTGAAGTTTGTGTTTTGAGTTTTTCAGAAATATTCTTTTTTTTAAAATGAATTCTTTAATTAAATCATATTAATTTCAGGCAAGAATTAATATTGAATTTATATAAATAAAAACAATATTATTATTTATCAATAAATCATCTAAATTTATTAGAAACTTATTTTTAAAATAAATCATCTTTAAAAATTCTTTTATTTATTATTCTTATTAATATCTGAATAATTAATGTTTATTATTCCTACAAATTTTTTTTCCATTATATATAGAATAAGTAGTCTATTACTTTAAATGATATACAAAAAATTTTTTATGATATTGGAAACAATTAAAATATATTTTATTAGTATAATCTTTTTTTTCTGAGATATATATAATTTTTATTTATTCTATTTTCTTGATTTATTTTTATTTTAATATTAATTTTCAAATTATTCAATATATTTTTATATATGAAAATAGAAAAAAATAAAGATATTAATATTATAATAATAGTAGATATTCTTAATATTTATAATGAAAAGTATAATATTATTTTTATTTTTATTTATTTTAATTAAAACTAAAAAAATTAAATAAATTTTGTATATATTCTTTTATATTGTCTATTTTAAATATTGAAAAACATTTTACTTCTTCTAAATTATTAAAAATATAAAAAAGAATGAATAAAAACCATGCAAAGACAGAAAAAAATAAATCAAAAGAAAAAAAGAATATAATACCAAATAAAAATATTTCTTTAAGTAAAAAATCAGCAAAGGAAGAATCTAATAAAAAAAATATTGAATTTGAAGAAAATCAAATTGTTTCAAATGATGATGAAAAACAATTATATGAATCTTTCATTAGAAAAAAAAGAACTTTGAATAATAATAAAGAGTCAAATTGTGATTTATTTCAAGAAAATAATTTAAAAGAAAATAAATTTCAAAAATTAACAAAAATGAAAAATAAAACAAATCATAAAAAGAATTTAGCTGATACAAATGCCTATAATTTAATTCATTTAGAAAATCTTTTCAATGATAAAGAAAATATTTTTTCTTTTTATGTTATTTTAATAAATAAAAAAATTTCTAAATTTGGTTTCATTTGTTATTTTTCAGTTGAATTTCCAATTTTTTTTTTTATTTATTCAAAAATAGAACAAATTAAAAGGCCTTGTAAAATTTATAAAATTAATTCGGTTAAATTAGATGAAAAGCAAGTTTCTATTATAAAAAAATTTAATTTAAAATTAAGTAGAGAAATATTCCCAAGTGATAATATTAAAAAAAATGAAGAAAAGAAAGACAATACATATCATTTAATTGTTCCTGTGTTTATAAATTATTATGAAAATTATCCATATATTGATTTTGATTTAATAAGAAAATTTATTGAACCAAATTTAGATAATAAAAAAATAGATTTAACAAATATTAAAAATATCAATAAATTGATATATAATAAAACAACTCAGGAATTATTAGAATATAAAAATCATTTTAATAAAAATGATAGATTTGATACTTTTATTGATATATTATGTTTTAATGATGCAGAATTTAAAAATGATATTATTAAATCATCATTTAATGATAAAAATTTAAATGGAACTTTTGAAGAATATTATCAAAATAAAATATCTCATAAATGTTCTGCTATTTTGAAATTATATAATTATAAAAAATATAAAGTGAAAAAATTAAAAATTTCAGATAATATTTTATATTTAAAAATTTATTCAGGAAAAAAAAATGAAATAGCATTATATAATAAAGACAAAGATGAAAATAAACAAAAACAAATTATTTCAAAAAATAAAGTAAAGTATTTATATTCACTATATCCTGATGATGAATTAATTTTTTTTCTTTTTTCAAAAGAAGAAATTGAATTATATATAGCAATTCCAAGCATATTTCTTTTTTTTATTAGATTTTTATATCCATATGAATTAGTCAAAAAAATTAATATGGAAAACAATTTAAATAAAAATTCATATCAATATTTTATTTATGCGTGTACTCCACCATCATGTGGTTTATTTTTTAGTTATGAAACTTTAGAAACTTTAGGAGATACAATTTTAAAATTTTTTATTACTTCAGAAATTGTTTTTAATACATATAACAAAGAAAATACTGATTTAAAAATAGGAGATTTAGAAAAATTAAGAGTTTCTTATATAAATAATAAATATTTATCAGAAAAAGGGGAAAATTTAAATATAGGTAATCATATTATTCCTATTTATTCAGTTGATTTATTGAAACAAATAAAATTTGAAATAAGTTCAAAAACAATTGCTGATATATTAGAAAGTTTAATTGCTGCTTGTTATTTAGCTAGAAATAAATTAAACGATGCAATATATTTAATTGAAAAATCAAAAGTATGGGAACATTTTTCACAAAATACTTTAATAAGATGTAATATTAAATCTCCTAATTTTAACTTAGAAGATTATCTAATATTGGATGGGGAAATACCACCTAAAGAAATATCTTTCCTTGATGGTTTTAATTTCTTTAAAAAAGAAAATGAATATATAACTATTGAAAAAATGGAAGATTATTATATAAAATATCAAAGTAATATAAAACAGATGGATTTATATAAAAGATATCAAAATTTTGAAACAATTATTGGTTATAATTTTAATAATAAAAAAATATTAAGAAATGTTTTTAGTTCAGTGAGTTATGATACAATTAATAATTATGAAAAATTAGAATTATTAGGTGATAGTATTGTTGAAATTTATATTGAATTATTTTTATATAAAATATTTGCACCATTAATATATGAAAATGATAATTATATAGCAAAAAAATTAAATTTAGAATCTCAAGCAAAAAAATTTAATAATTATACTGTAACAAAAATTAAATCTTTTTTATGTTCAAATAATTTTATGTGTAAATTATCTTATATATGGACATTACCTTTATATTTTAAATATTCAGGAGAAAAAATAAAAAAAAACTATGAAAAGTTTTTACAAAAAGAGAATATTCAAAAAATATTAAATAGAAAATTTACTGAATATGAAAATTCATCCAGTGAATTTCCAAAATTTATTGCTGATATTTTTGAAGCTTTAATAGGAGGAATATATATTGATAGTAATTTAGAAAATTGTTTTCAATTATTACATAATATGTATATCCCATATTTATTATATTGTATTTATCATTTTGATGAAATTAAATTATCTGCAGTTAATGATTTTTCAGATTTATGTGGAGAAATAAAACAAATGCCACATTTTTATAGTTCTCAAATTGAAGATGGATATATTGTTAAAGCTTATATTAATGATAATCTTTTTTTTGAAGGAAAAGGATTATCTCCCTCAGAAGCTAAACAAAATGCAGCACAATTAGGTATTAAAAAAATTAAAGAATCCTTAAAAATGAAAGAATAATTTATTATATATTTATTTAAATATTATTTCAGATTTATTTATTCAGGAAATTATAATTATATATAATATAGTTTAAAATTATTATAAATAGTTAATTATATTATTAAATTTTTTATATTAATATTTACTTTACTTGATAATTATTGTTATGTGATAATTTTTATCTTTTTATTCTTATTTAAGTTATTTTTTAATTAATTTTAAAATAAAAAATTTAAAAAGAATTAGATATAGTTAATACAATTAATAATAGTTTTTTTATAAATAATTTATAAAATACCTTAATATTGTTTATCTTATTGTTTTTCAGATAAATTAATTTCTTTATCCTTCATATTTAAAATAAATTCATTTCTATAATCTTCTTTTTTTCTATTTCTTGGTTTTTTTTTTTCCAATTCTTTATATATATCTTTAATTATATCATAATATCTTTTTTTATTTTCAAGATTTATACTTTTAAATAAATCTTTATTTTCAAAGTTGAATTCTTGGAAAAATTCCTCCTCATTATATTTTGAAAATATATTTGTAATAAAATTCTCATAAGTTAAATTAAGAATATATTTAATTTTTTCATTTGAAGTAGTTAATAATAAATCATTTATAACTTGTTCATTATAATTTTCATTATATTTTGTGAATTTACATGAAATCTTCGAACTAATAATATCTTTAATTTTTGTTTTAAGAAGTAATTTATTTAAGGTAATAGTACGATCTTTTGTAATTTGTCCTAAATTTTTTTTTATAGTTTTATTCTTTTTTTCAAGTTTAAGAAATCCATTTATTGTTGTAATAATACACTTATTTGAAAAGACTTTTATTTTATGAAGCATATTAAAAAATTCAAATTTTGTATGTTCACCTTTTACAACAGAATTTTTTTCTCTTCTTCCTCTTTTTTTCTTTTCTTTATTTTGCAAAATTTCTCTATTTTTAATATTTTCATTTTTCATAACATCTGATAAACTATTTTTAATTGTTGTATTATTTCTTTTTTGATTTAAAAATTGCAAATTTTCATTTTCATTAGATACACTATTTTCTTCATTTACAATTAATTTCTCAGTGGAATTTATATCATTTTTGTATATTTCTTTAAAATCTAAATTATCTGTCATTCCAGTCATTCCAGTTATTAAATTGGAAATTCCATGCTCAATTAAATTTTTACATGAATCACTTAGAAAAGAAATTCTATCATCTTCATCATTTCCTATAAAAACTTTAGAATTATATTCCTTTAAATCTATTGATTCAAAACCATTGTTTTCATAATTATAATCAGAATTCTCACTCATTTTATATGTCTTATCTTTTTTTCAAATTATTTATATATCATATCTATCAAAATAAGTTAGAAATTATTTTTTTTTTGAATTAAATGGTTTACATTTAAATTAATTTAATCATTTTAAATCAATCAATTAAAATAGTTAAAAATTATTAAAAATATAAAAATATTCATAATTGAAAAGAGAAATATCTAATTATAAATAAGTGAAAAATATGCTTATATTTTTTTTTTATTATTTCAATTTAGACATTTTTAAATTTAAATAAAAATATGAATAAATTTTATTATATCATACCAGAATTTTTTGGTAATTAACATATATTATCTTTATCATCAAGAATATTATTCTAATTCATTTTTTTATTATTTTAAATCCATTTTTTACTTTGATTAGATTAAAATATCATTATGAAAAAAAATGTTTACAATAAAATTTTATTAATTTTTTTTAATTTTTTTACATTTTTCATTTCATAATTCATTTGTACTTGTAACAATTAAAGAAAAAAATTATTTATTTTTTTATCTTTTTTGAAAAATTAAATTTAATTTATTTTTGATAATCAATAATTTTCATTAATTTATTTTTCATATTAAAAGGAATTAAAAATATATGATTTATTTAAATTTAAAATAATTAAATTATATAATTTAATTATTTTTTAAATTAAAAACAATAATTATTTATTAAATAACAAATTTGTTTTTATTTTAAATTAAGGAAAAAAACTATTTTTAAAAAGTATAAATATAATAAATAAATTAAAATGGAGAAAAAAACTATTAAAAAATTAAGTAAATGGGAGCAAATAATTTTTTATTTAAATTCAACTTTAAATTATGAAAAAGAAATAAAATCAAACATATATGATTATTGTATCTCAAAAGAATGGATTGAAAAATGGAAAAAATATGTCGGATATAAATATGTAAGTGAATTACAAGATTTATCTACAAACCAACCCTCAGATTATCAAAATTATTGTTCAAATGAACATCCTGGAAAAATAATAAACAAAATTCTTATAAAAGATTTAAATACTTATTTAAATACTAATGATATTAATGATCCAGAGAATATTTTATTAAATGAAAATAATAATTGGGAATTTCAATCAGAAAATTCAAGATATTTTATAATTTATCAAAATGTTTGGAATATGTTTAAAGAAAATTATGAATATGATATTGAAATTATTAAACAAACAAAAGAATCAACTGTTGTTTTTTATGATAAACAAGAAAATAAATTATTAGAACATTTCCAATTTTCATATTTAAACAAAGAAAAAATATTTATTAGAATAATTAAAATAATAACTCAAGGTATTAAATCTGATAAAATACCAAAAAAACTTGGTCTTATTAATAATAAGGATATATATGAAACTAATGAAAATTTAGAATCAATTGAGAATTATATTAAAAAGAATGAATTAGAAAAAAAAGTATTTCCTATTGGAAAAATAAAAATTGATAATCCAATATTTATTTACTTTATTAATAATAATATCAAAAAAGAAGATATTAATAGTGAAAATTATAACATAATTTTTCATAAACCAAAATATATATATTTAAATTCTGAAAATTTCATAAACAAATCATATGAATTAGAAAAATTAAATGGAAGAAGAGGAATAACAAATATTGGAAATACATGTTTTATGAATTCAGTTTTTCAATGTTTAAGTAATATTTTTCCATTGACAAAATTCTTTTTAGAAGGAGAATATAAAAATAAATTAAACTTAGATAATCCAGAAGGTTCAGAAGGAAAAGTTTTAAAAGAATATGTTAAATTATTAGAAAAATTATGGATTCCAAATAATTTAGAAGAAATATTTCCAAAAGAATTAAAGGAAGAAATTGGAAATAATAATCAATTATATCAATCATATTCACAACAAGATGCAAGTCAATTTTTATTATATTTATTGGATGTTTTAAATGAAGATATGAATCAAGGAATAAAAATAACTAATAATAATGACACTTATAATATGAGTTTTATAGAACAATGGGATTTATTTAATAAAAGAAATAAATCTATAATTATTGATTTATTTTATGGAATGTTTGAAAATATTAATGAATGTTGTTTTTGTCATAATATAAGAAAAACTTATGACCCATTTAATTTAATTCAACTTGCTTTACATAAACCTGAATTTATTTTTGATGATGAAGAAGAAAAATTTAAAAAAGAAAATTATATAATTGATTGTTATATAGTTAATGGAATGAAAAATTCAAATACTTTAAAAATTGAATTTCCAATATCGATTAAAGAATATAATAAAAAAAAAATTAAAGATATATTGGATATTTTAAATAATAATCTTTGTATAACTAATTTAATTTGTGTTTTTGAAGAAAAAATTATAAATGAAGATGCTTTTTTAAAAAATACTTTTAAAAATAAAAAATATTTATACTTTATTCAATGTAATGAAGAAATATATAATTCAAATGATTTATTTTTAAAAATAAATTTAAATTGGAATAGAATAAGAGATGAAATATTAAATTCAAAAATTATTTTAAATGAAAAAATAAATATTATAATTAGTAATTATGTATATAAAAATAATTCAATAAATAAAATAGGAACTGAAATAGGATTTGTCTTTAATATTGAAAATGATTTATCTGAAATATATAAAAGAGTTATTGATTATTATAGTTTAGATTTAAATATAAAAAAAAATGAATTTGATTTAAAAAATAATTTTTTAATTTTTGAGAATGAATTTGAAAAAAATCAATTAAATAAATTTTTAAAATTTAATTTTATTTTTATTATAGGTATAAAGCAATCAAAAATTAATAAAGAAAACTTAATTAATTCAATAATTGTTCCAAATATTAAAATTAGTTTAAACTATTATTTAGAACAAATAAAAATAGAAAAAAGTAAAAACCTTCAATTTTTTATTATTTGGAATGATAATATAAAATTTCAATTATCATCATTGGATAATATATCTAATAATTTAATTATTGATTTTATGAAAAAACCTGAAGAAAAAAAAGGAGAATTATCATTAGATAAATGTTTAAGTTATTTTATTACTAAAGAATATTTTAAAGACCAACATAGTTTTTATTGTAATTTTTGTAATAAATCAACAAATTATATTAAAGAAACAAAAATAATAAAATCACCAAAATATTTATTTTTTCATTTTTTAAGGACACATAATCTTCAAAAAGATGATAGAAATATTTTATTTACTTTTGAAAATTTTAATTTAGATAAATATATGTCTAAAGAAAAAAGCAAAAATAATAATATATATAATTTAATTGGAATAATTTTTCATATTGGTGGGGTAGGAATGATGGGAGGCCATTATTATGCTGCTTGTAAAAATTATATTGATTCTAAATGGTATTTATTTCAAGATGAAGGATGTGAACAAGTTTCTGATTTAAAAAAATTAGAATTGGATAAAGCTTATTGTTTACTTTATGAAAAAATTAATTAAAAATTTATATATTATTTTTATTTTTATTATAATAAATTTTTCATTTTATTTGTTTATTTTAAAAAATATTTTCTAACAATTTTGACAATGAATTCTTTTTTTATACATTAATCATAATTTAATATTTTATTCTTTCTTTATTTTAAATGAAGACCAAGAAAATACAAAATATATTATTAATATTTATTCTTCTTTTTAATGATATCTATACTGATAATATATTGATAAAAAAGAAAAATATATTTTTGAAAAAGAAAAATTTAAATAAATATGAAGTTTTAAATGAACTTCAAGGTAATAAAAATTTAGAATTTAATAAACATTTATTTATTTTAACTACAAAAATTTTAAAAGATATAGAAGTATCTGAAGATAAAAAACAAATTTTTAAAATAATAAAAAAAAATTTGAATTTAAATTCAACAAAATATTCTCCCTATATAACTGCATATTTTTATCCAAATCTTGATAGAAATTTGTATTTCAAATCAAAATTAATAAAAAATATAAAAGATATTCAATCATTTGAAACAATAAAAGATATAATTAAATTTAATCCACAGAATATTAATTTAGAAAAGCAAATATGTATTCCATCATTAGTTATTTTAAAAATGAAAAATTTATCAGAAAGAGATATTATAATTTTAGGAACAAAAACTGATTTATACCAAACTCTTATTGTAGTGAAAAAAAAAAATTTAAATGAATCAGAATATTATATTAATCAAAAAACTGAATTTCCTAAAATTCTTCCTTCAGGGGAAACTATATTATTTCAAATAGTGATTTTAATTGATTCAATTGAAGTTATTAAAGGCAATATTTATATAGAATTAAATATTGATAATAAAAAGAGTGTTATCATTTATCCAATTTCTGTTAAAGGTATTGAAAACAAATATAAAATTAAGCCAATTTATTTTCATAAATGGAATAAAGGTACTTTTTTTTCTTCAGATATTTCTATTTATAATCCACATTCTGATAAATTAATAATATATGAAATAATAAATAGTTTTAGATCAATTAATTTATCATTTAATAATGAAATTAAAAAAGATATTGAAGTCCCTACTAAGAAATATAAAAAAATTTTAACAATTAATTTATTTAAAGAATATTCTGAAAATGAATATGGGTTATTACATTTTAGAACTAATAAAGATACTATTGTTATTCCTGTTCTTATTAAATTTGATGATATTCCATTTAATATATTCCCTTCATTTTTTAATTTTGGAATTATTAAAAATTTTAATAAGGAAATAAGAGTTATTCCAATTAATATTAGTAATAATGATAAACAAAAATTATTATTTAAGGGGATATTTTTAAATAATGAAGAAAAAAATATAGGTTTTATGAAAAAAGATGAATTAATATATTTTGATTTTAATCAAACAAAAACTGTAGGGTATCTTTATTTAAATTGTTCTAATATTAATTATGATGAAAATAAAAAATTTAAAGGTATATTTTTTTTAGAAACAAATAATAAAATTAATCCAATTATTGAATTAAAATATATATTTAGTTTTGAAAAGAATGAAAATAAAGATTTTATTTTAAATAATTCTTTATATATTGACAATTTTGATAATAGTATGTACTTACATAAAATGAGATTCCCAAATCAAATTCCTCTTGAATTAATTGGTTCAAATACTAATTATGAAATTATGAATATTACCAATTTTTTAAGTATAAACGCTTGGAGTAAAGAAAATAATTTGGTAGTATTTAGAATAAAAATTGGAAAAAAATTTTCAGCTTTAAATGCTAAAAATTATTATATTCCTTTAAAAAATATATTAAATTCTTTTTATATTTTACCATTTACAATATATGATGAATCAGTTGATTTTTATATTTGTAAAAGAAATAATGGAAATCTTGAAATGTGTAATAAATATTTTTTATATTCTATTATTAATTGTATTAATGATCCTTTAAGTTATGAAAGTATTAATCTTAGATATTTACCAATTGGTAAAATTATTAAAAGAAATATAATTTTTAAAAATAAAAATAATAAAAATATTTCATTTGAAATAAAAACAAATAAAATATTTGTAGAAAAAAATTTTCAGAAAATTAATAAAATTAATATACCTCCTTTCTCTGAGATTTATGTGAATTTAACAATTAATTCAAGTTTAATGAATGAAGGTAATTATTCAGAAAATATATCATTAATTTTTGATAAAAATATTAAAAATATAGAAATTAAAATGAATTTTGTAAAAGGTAAAATTGAATTTATTCCATCAAATCTTTATTTTTATTCTGATATTATAAATTATCATAATGCCTTATTAATTCCAATATTAATAAAGCATTCATATCCTTTAAATTTGAAAATAATAAGTATTAATTCAAATTATCCTTATATAATAATATATCAAAATTTTACAAATAATGCAACGTTACCCCCTAATATATATAATTCAAATTTAGTTGCAAGATTGAAAATTAATCCTTATAAGATTTTATATTCTAAAATAATTGATAGAGAAAAATATATGATATCATATTTTCAATTATTTCAATGGAAACAATTAAAACAATTTTTTAATAATGTTATTTCATCTGATAAAAATATTACTATATATTCGAATTTAGAAAGTAGTAATTTAAATTTTATTATTAAAAATGATTTTAATCCAAATTTTATATATACAAAAATAATTAATTTTAAAATAGTTCAAATTGGGAATTCAAGTGAGAAATATATTAAAATATTTAATCCAACCAATAAAATATTAACAATTAAACCTTTTATTGCTGATTCAAGGTACTTTGAAGAAAATTTTAATTTTTCAGAGTATAATATTTCAAATTTTAATGATTTAAAAAAAGAATATTATAATTTTTCTTGTTATTTTCAAGATAAAACATTTTTAAAATTTAATTCTGAAATTTTATTTAGTACTGATGAAATTAATTTTGAGGAATTAAATGATAATTTTATTAATAAAATATATTTTAAATTGAAATCAACTTATGAAAAGAAAAAATTTCAAGAAATAAAAAATATAATATGTAGTTATAATATTATAACAAAAGATGAAATATTTTTAAAAAATATACATGCTAAAAGTAAAAATGCTCTTTTATCCTACAATATTGATGTTGAATTAAATAATATTTTTAAAGAAGTATATCTAGACAAAAATGCATCTAAATTAGTAAAAATTGACCCAGCCAAAGAAATTATAATAGGTCCAATTATTTATTCACCATTAACAAATTCAGAAATAAATTCTATTTTAATTTTAAGAAATAATCACACTTTTATAACTTTAATTAAACTTATTGGGAAAGGTGGAGAAGGAATTCCAAAATTTTTTATAGATAATCAAGCAATTATTAATAATAGTTTTATTTTAAAAATTAATGAACCACTTATTGAAGTAAATAAAATTATTAAAATTAAAAATATAGGAGATTTAGAATTAAAGATTAGAAAAATTAAGTTTAATAATATTGATTATTCTGGAAAAATTAAAAATTCAATATATATGAATAAATCAAAAGAAATTAAAATAAATATTCCTGTATTATATAATTTTAAAGAGTTTTTATATATTTTAATTGTTGAATATGGAATTTGTCAAAATAAATCAATTAATATTATTGTACAAATTGATAAAAAAATATTGTATTCAAAAAATTTTTTCTTTGAATTTAATTTAACCAAAATTTTTATTTTAGTGTTAATTTTGTTTAGTATTATTTTAAATATTATTTTATCTTTGAAAGAAAAAAAAATAATTGAAATAAAATATTTAAAGGAAGATGAACTAATTAAAATTGAAAATAAATTTTTAAAATCATATATAAGGAAAGATGATAAATTTTATGAAGAATTTGAAAAAGAAATTGCTCAATTAATATTTAATCATTCAAAAAATGATGGAAATAAAAAAAAGAAAAAAAGAGAAAAAGGTGATAATAACTTGTTATATTATAATCAAAAACCAAAAAATACTGAGAATATAAAAAGAAATAATAATGAAGAAGTAAAATTAATAAAATCAAAATCAAATATAATTAAAGAAAATATAAATATTATAAATTCACAAAATATAATCGAAAATCAAAATATTTTATCTAAAAATAATTTAGAAACAAAAATTCTTATTCCAAAAATATTAAGAGAACACAAAAATGAAGAAGAAAAAAAAACAGATTTATCATCAAATATTAAAGAATTAATAGAACAATTTAACTCTTTTGGTTGTTTAGAAAATGCATTTATACCCCAATCAGAGAAAGAAACAAATCTAAATAAAAAAGTAGATAATTTATTAATTGAAACAGAAGAAGAATTTAATATAAAAAATAAAAATGAAATAAATGATGAAATTAAAATTAATGATAATAAATCAGAAAATTATATAAATAACAAAGAAATATTTTATGATTTAAAAGAGGAAAAGAAGATAGTAAAAGAACAAATAAAAGAATATGATTTTAAATCATTTAATTCAAATGAAATATTTACAAAACCTATTGATTATGAAATTGAAAATGATAAAATAAATTTTTTTAACAATGATATTTTTTCAAATAATAATAATAATAATTTATTTTTAGATATTGAGTCATCTGGAAATGAAGAAATGAATTTGAATATAAAAAACATTTTAAAAGATTCATTATTAAATTATAATTTTGGAAATATAAATATAATAGATGAAAATAATGAAGAAGAATTTAATGAAGAAGATGAAAAAAATTTAATAAAACCTCATTTTGATTTTTCAATGAATCCATTTATTGAAAAAGATAATAACACTAATTTAAATAATTTTTATGATGAAGAAGAAAAAGAAAAAAATACAAAAGATGATTTAGAATTAGAAAAAAATGACTATGATGAAGAGATTAAAAATGAAATTTATGAAGAATATGATGAAAATGAACCTGATCCTGAATGGAATGATGATAATTTTGATATGAATCAACAAGGTTATTTTGATGAAAATGGAACATTTAAATTAAAAGAAAGAAAATTATCATCTCCTTTAAATAAATAAAATTTTATATATTTTAATTTTTTATTCTTTGAAAAATAGTTTTTTATTTTTAAACAAATTTTTCAAATATATATATAAAATTAAAGAAATATATAAAATAATATCATAAATAAATAATTTAATTAATCATCATTTTCATCTTCTTCTTCTTCTTCATTTTCTTCTTTAATTTTTTTATTTCTTTTATTTTTTTTATTTTTTGTATTATTTTCATCATCATTATTTTCTTCTTCTTCATCTTCTTCTTCTTCTTCATTATCATCTTCTGAATCAGGAGCAAATTCTTCAATTATTTTTCTTACTTTTTGTTTAGCATTTTTTTTTTCTAAAGGTTCAGATGCATTTTCATCTATATAAGGATTATTGTCAATTTTTCTACTAAGTATTTGTTTTTGTTTAGGTTCACTTTGATTATCGCTTACAAATTCACCATTTACTAATTTTAATGGTTTATTTATTAATTTTTTTTTTCTTATTTTTTCACTACTTTTTTCTTCTGATTTTTCTTCACTTTCTTTTTCTGATTCTTCTTCCTCATCTTCATTTTCTTCTTCTTCTTCATCATTTACATTTTTAATTTTACGTTTTTTATTAATTGTATTTTTTTCACTTTTAGTATTTTTCTTTTTATAAAAATTTGAAAATTCATCTTCTGTATTTGAAATTTCACTTTGTTCCATATTATTCATATTAAATTTTCCATTACTTTTATTATTTTTATTAAGATTACCATATCTATCAACAATAGGATTTCTAAAATTAGTTTTATCATTATTTGTTTCTTGTTGATATCTATATGGATTCTTATCGTTAATTTTATTAAAATCATAATTATTATAATTATTTTGTGGTAAATTAACTTTAAATGGAATAAATTTCTCATTATCTTTATTACTATTTGGTGGAAGAATAATATTTTCATCTTCTCTCATATCATTTTCTTCATTTATTTCTCTTAATTCATCTTCTCTTCTTTTTTCTTCATTTTCAAGAATTTTTTTATCAATCATATCTGGTAATTCTTTAATATAATCAGGCTCATCATCTTCAAATTGATTTAAATTTATATCTTTACCATCTAAATTTTTTTTAATACTTGCTTTTAATTTTTCATTTCCTCCTTGAGCAATTACATTTCTTAAACTTTCATAATTTAATTTTTGTGCTTTTTCCAAATTATCTAATTTATTTTCTAATTCATCTTTAATTTCTCTAAAAGTATTTTTAATATAAGCTAAATTTCCTCTAACTTTAAAATTATCAGATTGCATTTGTAATGCAATATGTTTAGGTAATTGATTCATAAAATCTTTAGTATCTTCATTTTGATTATTAATCATTTTACTTTGTCTAACTAATTTATTATAATTTAAATTATTAGGATTTTTAGAATTTTCAGTACTTTTTCTATCAACTGATGAAGGTAATGAATCTAATTTTCTTTTCTTTATTTTTCTATCATTATATTCACTTTCTTCATCATCATCATCTTCATCATATTCATATGATGATGATGATTCATCTTCATTTAATTTTTCTCTTGCTTGTTCTAATTCATATTGTACTTGTCTTCTTCTTTCTAATCTTTTTAATTCATAATCATCATCAATATTTCTATTATATGGATTTTGATACATATTATTATTTATTGGTTGTAATCTTTGTCTTTGAAGTTGTTGTTGTTGTATTTTATTAATTTGATTTTGATAATCATTTTCATTATCATTTTGAATTTTTTGCATCATATTTTGAAAATTAATTTTATCATCTTCATTTTGTAATTCTAATTGTTTTATTTTTTGTTCTAACATTTGCATTTTTAAAACATCAGGTGATAAAAAAGTTTTACCAGTTGGTTGATTTTGATAATTTGAATTATAAGGATTATAATTTGAATTATTATTATAATTATTCATTGATAATAATGTTTTTGGTATTGGTTCCATTCCAGTACTTAAAGGACGAACTGTTTTTAAAAAACTTGGTCCTGGAGCAGGAATTTCTCTCATATTATTATAATTGTTATTTTGAGTATTATTTATATTTTTTCTTGTTGTTGGTCTTAATGAATTCCATGTTCCAAAACCAAAATTTGTCATTCCTCCTGTATAAAATTTATTCACTACATTTTCCATTTATGGTTTTTTTTTTTAATATTTTATATGGTTTTTTTTAAATTAAATATAATTATATTTTATTTTTTATTTTTTATTTAATTTTCTGTCTGTTTTATTCATATTTATTAAATAATTAATTTTAGCTATTATTTCATTTCTAATATTTTTATGTTTAACTTCATATTTTAATTCTCTAATTATATTTGTTTCATTATCAAAAATATTAATAAAGAAACTTTTTTCAGAAATAATACCACATTCAGTAATATCTTTAATTTTTCTTAAAGGTTTTTTTGTTTTAGAATGAAAATTAAATAACCCACTTCCATTTTTTTTATTTTTTGGCATATCATTATATAAATTATACATATCAATACCAAGAGTTCTTTCTTGTCTATTCCCATATTTATTTATTTTAATTACTTCAAATTCTTGATAAACTCCAGCAGTACTTTCATTAAAGATATATTCATTATAATTATTTTTATCATCATTTAATTTACTTTTCCTTGAATTTTCAGATAAATTTAATCTATATGATTGGGATATTTCAGATAAATTTGGTACATCAGCAAATTTTTTTGTATATAAATCTAATTCATATGTTGATAAATATTTTAATTCCATTTCCCATGATAATGCATTATCCATGTCTTCATTATTATCTTCATGCTCAACAAAATAATATAATTCAATATTTCTATATTGCAATTTATTTTTTAATATTATTTTATCAAAAACATTTTTTAAATTACTATTTATATTTAATTGGATTATTGTTGTTGATGTATTTGTTTTATTGACTTTAATATAAATTTTTAAATTAATTTTCATTTCATTATTACTATTACTTAGAATAGTTCCATATAATTTAGGTCTTGCTATTATTAAATCTTTATTTTCTGGAATATAATCTTTTTTCTCAATAAAACAAATTGAATCTTTTCCAATTTCATTTATACTATCTTCTTCATTTATTGGTGCAATTGTCATATTTGGGGGATAATTATTCTTTTCTAATTTTGAATGAAAGAATGATGGAGATTTTTGAATATATCTAAATTCATATCCATCTATAGTATGGTATTTTAAATTTAAATTTACAACATTTTCTAATTGATTTAAAACTCTTTTTTTTAAATTTATTAATAGTTCATCTAATTTAATATCAAAATCAATAAAATTTTCAGTATTTAATATATAAATTCTAATCTTGCCTTTTGATAATAAATTATTATTATTATTTATATTATTTGTTGAAGGATTTACAACATTATCTATTATATTATATATAATTTCTTTAATAAAGATTTTTGAACTATTTTTAGTCGAAAATAAATTTTTTTTTCCTTTGATTTCTTCATCACTTGATTCATCATTATTAGAAATATTATCATCTTCTTCATTTGTTTTTTCTAAGTTTAAAGAATAATTTGATCTATGTTTTAATAACAATGTTATTTCTGATTCTTGTTTTTCCTTTAATTTTATTTTTGATAAGGAAAAATTTTGTGTGTCTTTTAACTTTGGAGTATAATCTAATACTATTGTTAGTAAATCACTTTGATTTGAAAAATTTTTATCATTAAATTTATATGTTTCTAATTTTCCTACAATATCTCTTTTATACCGTTTAACATATGATTCTAATGATTCAATATCAAAGGTGTCCATTTTTTTTAATTTGTAGTCTTATAATTTAACATTTTTGATATTGGAAAAATTATATAATTAATTTAAAATTATTAGTGAGTTTTTATGTATCAATTTTTGTTGATTAATTTTTCATTTTTTAGAAAAATATATTTATTTTATTTTTAATTATATAATGTTCTATAATTTATATTTTAATATTTAAAATTTATTAAATATTATTTATAATATATTTTAATTATATATTATAATTAAATTAAATTACAGCACAGAAAAAAAATGAAAAAAAACAAATTTAATAAAAATAAGTCTAACCCATTAATATAAATGAAATTATTAATTTATATAATTATCAACCCAAAATTTATATTATAATTTATAATTAGATAAAATATTCACTCTAAAATTAAAATCTATCAAAAGATTTACAAGTAAGATTATTTAAAAAATTTCAATTTTATTCAAAATCATCAATTTCGTATAAATATGCTTCTCTTATTAAATTTTGTTGATGTCCATTCCAAGTAAATTTCCCTCCTGAACCACCTTTTGAAATTTCTTTTCCTCTTCCAGTTCTTGAAAGATGCCTATCAAATAAATGATTTTTCATTTGATTAGGCTTTTTCAAATTATCTTTCATCCATTTTTTTGGTAGAATATGTGGTTGTTTATTATTTTTTTTATTGTGTAATTCTTCTGGCATTTGATGATTCATTTTTTATTTTATCATCTTTCTTTTTTCATATATTATATATATTTTTATAGAAAAAATAATTTTTTTTATTCTTATAAATTTAATAAAAATTATTTACTAATTTTAATTTTAAATTATTAAATGAAATAAATTATTTAAATAAATTAATTATAGAAATGAAATTAAAAAATTTAAAAAATTGATTTTGAAAAATATTCAATATCTTTTAATTATATCAAATGATTAATATGTTTTTATTAACTAATAAATAAAATTATTTAAATGAAAGCTTCTTGAATATATTTTTAAATATTTTCATAAAGTTGAGAATACAAATAATAATAATTATAAAAATAATAATTTATAAAAAAATGATATAAAATATCTTAAATAATAATGTAAATGTTAATTTAATTAAAATAATCTGAAATTTTATTTTATAGATGATTTAAAAATTTTTTTATAATCACTATTTGAAAGAATGAGAATTAACTAAAAATTATATTTTTCTTTATATATTTTTTTCTTGTTTATAATATTTTTTTAAAATAATTTGAATTTTATATTTTATTTAATAAATAATTCTCACAAAATAAAAATGGAATTAACTTTTGATGAGCATAAATTTTTTATTCGTTATCCAGAAATATTACAAAAGTTACCATTAAATAAATTCAATTGCACATATAATAAATATATAATTGAGAAACATCTAAATATAAATGGAAATTATATAACAAAAACTGAAGATTATTATTACCTAGATTTTGGAGAAAATATCCAAAATATATCAAATGAATATACTTTAAAATTATATAAATGTTATGAAATAGGAGGAGAATTTTTATATTTAACAAGAAAAAAGATAAATTTTTTGATATTTATGAATAAAAATGAACAAAAAATAAAGGACATGAATTCACTTTTATTTTATATATATAATAATAATCCAAATTCAGAAGAATTAATATCTTTTACTATAATAATGTGTTCTTATTCATATATAACTGATTATAAACCTAATTGTTTATTTCATGATAAACCTTATCATTTTTATACTGATTATTGTGCAAAAAATAAAGAACAATTTGAACTTTTTATGAAAAATAAAATTCCAAAAATTAAAAATTTTCATTTAAATTTATGTGAAGTTACAAATAGTAAAATTTTTATAAATATGGGAATAAGGCCTATTTTTTTACCAATGTTTGTTATTTATGATCAAAATTTTAAACTATTATATCAAGATAATTTATTTCAAGAAACTCCAAAGAATTTAATTGAAATATGTAATGAAATATATAAATTTATTAATAATCCTTATAAACCTAGACATAATATTACCTTTATGAAAAAATGTCCAATTAAAATTTCAAATTTTTTTGATAAAATTGAAAAAAGAATAAAAGAAAATTGTTTATTAAAAAATGAAGAAGAATTTATAAATGTTAGAAAAGAAATTCTTGAAAAATGTTTAAATCAACAAGTTGATAATAAAAGAAAAGGAAATTGTAAAATGTATTTTGTAAAAAAAATTATGAATTTAAATAAAGATTTAACATTATGTGAAAATTCCAAAATTATTTATTTATCTCCTTATATTTGTCAAAATAATATAAATAATCCTCTTCCTAAATTTTTATTTGGAAATGAAAATATAGGATTTTTAAAAGTATTCCATAAATCAGAAAATTTATATTTAAGATATACTTGGAAATGTGCATTAAGTTTCATTGAAAATAATCAAATTGATTGTGAATTAAATTTCAAAACTATTAAAAATATTTCTAATTTAAATAATTTAGAAAGAAAAGAATTTAATTGTGAATATCATAAAGGATTTGAATTATATTATATTCCATTTAACTTTAAAATATTATTCAAAGATAAAACTAAATTTTTTTCAATAAATTTGACTCCAAAAATTTTATCTAATGTTGGATATTCACTTTTAGTAAAAGATATAAATGATAGAGAAAAAAAATTTTCAATTAATGAAGGTGAAATTACAATATTACAATATTTTAGAGAAGATTTATATGTAAATCAATATGATTTGACTGAAAAAATTGAAAAAATAAAATCTATATATCCTAATGTAAAATTTAGATATTGTATATTAATATTAATTCCTTGTGACAAATTTAAAAATTCAATTTATTTTGATGGAATTATGAATTTTATTAATTCATGTCAAGGTTGTGATGATATATTAATTTTTACATATGTAACAGATGAATTTAAAGAATTAACAAAAATTGTAACAAATGGTCCTTTTATTTATATTTTTGATCAACAAAGAAAAATGACTTGTTTTGAGGTTTTTCCAGGGGAAAGAAATAAAACTGAAGAAATGTTAAATGAAAAAATTGAAAGGATTTTGAAACCAAAATGGACTTTTGAATTAAATAAGGAACAATATAAATTAATTAAAACAATAAATAAAAATGTTTTAGAAATGAATTCAAAAGTTGATGATAAAAATATAATTGAAATAGAAATTGAAAAAATTAAATATTTTTCAAATAAGGAAAATAAATATTATTTTACTTTAATTAAATATAATTATGATGACAGACTTAAGGAAAAATTGGAAGAGTTAAAAAATAGAATTATTTTGATATTAGGAGAACAGGCAAATAATATCGATTTAATAAATTAAGTTTCATTTTTTAATTACTCTTATTGATTATTCTAAATCTTTTTTATTTAATTAAAATAATATAAAATATGAAAATTTTCAATAAAGGAGTTGAATTTTTTAATTTATTATATATTATTTTAGTTATTAAATAATTTTTAAATATAAATTTCTTTTTTTAAAAATTAATAAATTATTTTCAAATTATTTTTCAAAAAATTTAATAATATTGAATTTTCATATTTGGGGATTGGGGATTGGGGATTGGGGATTGGG
>JAJMZS010000533.1:0-25912 GCA_023807205.1 Isotricha prostoma | reverse complement strand
ATATTAATTAACTAAAAAAAAGAGAATAAAAAGAAACCCAAGCATCTTTTTGATTATCCCAAAAATATTCCATTTAAATATCATCTTATTCATCTTTTTTGTTGTGTTCTCCAAATTTAATGTATAATTCTTTAATAAATTTTTTAATTTCTCTTATTCCTTTATTATAAAAAAAATTGAAACAGTTAGTTAGTTAGTTAGTTAGTTAGTTAGTTTAAGTCTGGCAAGCCGGCTCATATTTTATATTAATTAACTAAAAAAAAGAGAATAAAAAGAAACCCAAGCATCTTTTTGATTTTCCCAAAAATATTCCATTTAAATATTATCTTATTCATCTTTTTTTAAAAAAAATTGAAACATCCTGCCTGGGACTCGAACCCAGAACCCCCAGATTAGAAGTCTGATGCGCTTCCATTGCGCCAGCAAGACGTATATATTTTTTTTATTTTAAATTATAAATAAATAATAATTATTTTAATTTAAATTTTTAAAAAAAATTATGAAGTTTAAATTAGAAGTTTTTATATATAATATTTCAATTTTAATAATTTCTACAATAAAATCAAATATAAGAAACAAAAAGTATTAATTTTTTTATTTTTACTTGTAAAATACTCATTTTTTCTTTTTTATTTCATAAAAAAATATTGTTAGAATTTGAAAATATATAATTATTAAATAATTCAATTAAATTTTTCATTTTTTCTTTAAAATTTTATTTTCTTTTTTTAATAAATAAAAATTATAGTTTAAATCTTTCTCTATATCTTGTTTCACTTTCTTTATTTTTCATTTTTTTTTGAAACATATTAATTTGAATTTGAAGAATTTTTATTATTTATAAGTTCTATATTAGAAAATTATTTGTTTTTATAAAATCAATTGAATTATCCTTATTTTCAAATAATTTGATAATATTCTTCTTTTATTTTTGTTAAATTATAATGTTCATTTATAAAAATATCATCAATTTAGAAATCAATTTTTATAAATTGATATTATATTAAATTTAAAAAATATTTAATTAATCTCAATTTTTTTATACTTTTGCATACAAGATTATTATATTTTTAAATAAATAAAGTAAATTTAATGATTTAAATTTCTAACTCTTTATTAGGTAACCTTTCTTTTAATCCTTTCATTACCCAATCAATAATAATTTTATTTAATTCTTTGTTTTTAGCATTTTTACTAACATTTTTTAATTTACAATCAGAATAATATCCACCATTAATTAATTCATTATAATCAACATATGATAAAAATAATTGAGTTTGTGCTCCTTGAATTGAATTTTTAGTAAAAAATACAAAAAAAGGATAAAATATTTTAAAACATAAATTAAAAAAAGGATAATCTTCTAAAAATCTCATAAAATTAGTATTAACAACTCCAGGATGTAATGACACAATTTTTAAATTTAAATTCTTTTCTTCAAAAATGTTTTTAAAATAAAAAGTACCATATAATATAAAAATTTTTTCTATTGAATATAACTTTAAAGAATCAAGATATTTTCCGTTAAAATATTGTTTTTCTAATTCTTTATAATTTTCTAAAATTGATATAATATTTTTATCAAAATTAAAGAATGCATGTGCCATACTCGAAACATTTATAATTCTTCCTTTTTCATTCATATGATTAATTAAAAGTAAAGTCAACAAAAAAGGTCCAATAAAATTTCCTTGAATACTACTTTCATAATTATCTTTTGTTATTATAAATTTTTGTGGTTGTGCCCCAGCATTATTCATTAAAATATCAATTTTTGGATATTTTTCTTTTATTATATTTGTAAAATTTATAATACTTTCAAAATTACATAAATCTAAATTTAAATATTCAGCATTTTGTTTTAAATTTATTGGAATTTCTTCCATTGATTTTTTTGCTCTTTCCTCATTTCTACATGCAAATATTACTTTTGCATTTGAGTTAATTAAATGTAATGCTGATACTTTTCCTATTCCTGATGAAGCTCCTGTTATTATTATATATTGACCAGTTAAATCATGAGTTTTATTATTTACTCCTCCATTAATATACTTTTTTAGAAAATATAAAATTATAGGTAATAAAACTAAAAATATGTAATACATTTATTTTTTAATTTAAATATATTTTTATTGTATTATTAAAATTAAAATTATTAAATTAATAGATATATATTATTTAATATATTATTAAATTAATTTAAAGTGATAACTCCAAAATTAGGTGCAGAGAGTGTTCTTAATAAAGGAACAGATGTCCCAATTCCTGAAACTAAATATAAATAAAAATTATCTTTTATAGAAAATAATCCTTTATATCTTTTATAATATATCATATGTTTTATATTATCATAAGGAAACATTTGTCCACCATGTAAATGACCACATAAATATAAATTAATATTTAAATTAGGTAATTCTTCCAATTCAAAAATAGGAGAATGATATAATAAAATATTAGGTAAATTATTATTAGGAATTAATTCTTTAATATCTTTTTTCGCTTTTTCAATATTAAATTCATATTCTTTACCAATAATATTTATACAATCATTAAAAATTATATTTTCATTTTTTAAATGTTTTATATAACTTAAATTATCAATTATATTCATTGCTTGTTGATAATCCCCATAAAATTCATGATTTCCTGTAATATAATAAATAGGAATAGTTAATTTTGAAAATGGTTCCAACATATTTTTTTCTAAAAACATATTACCATCAATAATATCTCCAGTGATTACTATTAAATCTCCTTTTTCTTTTAATATCATTTTGACTAATTTTTCAACCTCATTTTTACCATAAGCAGCACCTAAATGAAGATCACTTAAATGAATAAGTTTAATTTCTTTTTTTATTCCTTTTATTTTAATTCTATGTCTATCAGGATATAATAATCTTTCATTTATTATACCATATATTACACACATTAAAGCAGGTAAAGTATATATTAAAATATATGTTTTTATTCTAAAATTTGAAAAAAAATAAATAGGATAAAATATTATTGAATAAAAACTCAAATAAAATATTAATCCAAAGAAATGAAAATATCTCACATATAAAAATCTATATAATTCATATTTTTTATATAAACAAAATAATGATATAAGATAATATGAAGAAACACTAATAAAACAAAAAATGAACAAAGAAAAAGGAGGTATTTTATTATTTATAATATAATATATAACTGCAATATTATAATATAATCCAAAAACAATTGAATAATAATAAAATCCGTAAACTTGAATTGTTCTTTTTATTGGAAACATTTAAAATAATTAAAAATTATTTTATAATTTATTAATTATATTTAATAAATTAATTATTAAAATAGAATATGAATCGTGGAACAGAAATTGACCCTCAATTTTTACAAAAAATGTTTAAAGGTACTAAAGATTATAGAAAAGATAATAAATTACATCATGATATCGAGAGAGATAGATATGAAAGAGGATTTATTGATAAAAAACGTAATAATTTTTTAATTTAATATTTTTAGAAATAATGATTGATAAAACTTATAAAAACTATTTATTAGTTAGAGATGAATTAGATGAAGAAAAAAATGAAAAAAACAATTAAATAAATATATAATTAATATTAAAATGAATATTGGTTTTTTATCTTTTTTAATATTTATTTTATATTATTAGAATTTATTATATTCTATAAATTATTTTCTTTACTTTTTCAGAAATTAAAAATTATATCATTAGACATTTTGATATTTAAAAAAATTTAATATAATTTTTTTAGTATAACATAATATAATAAATAAATATATTTATATTTTACAAATTACCATTTTTAGCTTATTTATTATAATTCTTTATAAACTATTTTAATTTTTCAATTATTTCTATTTAAAATTATCTCTTTGTTTAACATATAAATCCAATATGTCATCATTATTATCATCAAATAAACTATTATTAATATTTTTTTTATTATTTTGTTTACCCACATCAAGTATATTATTTCCATCATTATTAAAAGTTTTATTAAGTTCATCTAAAAATTTTTCATGTTGATTATCTAATATAAGATTTTCTCTTTTTTTTAATATTTCTATATATTCTTTTAAATTATAAAAAGCAAATAATTTAATAAAAATAGTAGATAAGGAAATAGTAAAAATAATAATATCAAATTTAGATTCACTATATTCACCAATAAATATAGTTTCTTCTTCACTTACCATCATTTGATTTAATTTAATTATCACATCAACCAATAAATATAATCCACTAATTATAATATAAATATACATTAAAATTTTTGATAAAATTGCTTTTCTTATTAATAATAATATTAAAATCACAAAAATAAAAATAGAAGAAAAAATTATGATTTTTTTTATTGTGAATGAAATTGAATAATTTTCTTTAATAAAACTTTCTTCAATCAAAAGAACTACTATTGTAAATATTAAATCTAGTATAATACAAATGAAACAAAATAAATAACTTCTAAATATTAAATGACCTAATGCTTTTTCTAAAAGATATTTATTTAATTTCCTTACCTTCTGGTTCTGGATTTGAAACATTAGAATTAAAGGAATATTTCATATTGCTTTAAATAATTAATTTTCAAATTTTATTCATTTTTATTATATAATAAATTATTTAATATTTAAGTTAAAAATTATTACACATTTTTAAATGAATTCTTATTCAACAATTCAATTTCAAAATCAAAATGAAAAAATTAATGTGGCCAATCCTTCTTTAACTGATTATGAAACAGATTTTGAAACAGATTCAGAAAAGAAAATAAAATTAAGTGAATATATTTATGAAAAACTTGAAGATAAAAATATGGATGAATCTCTTTGTAAAGCTTTACTCAAATTGTATGATGATCTTCATTGTATTTCCGAACAAGATTTTTATAATTTTATTGTAAATAATATTGGAGTTGATATGAGAATTGTATGCCTTATAAATTTAATGAAAAAAGAAAAATTAAGTGAAAGTGAAAATCCTCTTTAATTTTTTTAATTATTGTACATAATGTTTTTTTAGTTGAAAGTTTTTTTAGATAAAAAAAATTTTCATAAGTGTTATTCAATGTTTATAGTATTTAAGAGCTCTTAATTATTATAATATAATTTTATAAATATAATTTAACAATTAATAAAAATTTGATTTTAAATTTTTTTTTTACTTTTAAATTTAACTAAAAAAATGTCTTTATCTAATCTAAATTATGTTCAAGAATATTATAATAATTATTCGAATAATGATTCATTTAACCAAATTAATTATATTTTAAACGAATCAAAATCAACAAGAGAAACAATTGTAATAAATAATAATCAATTTATTAATCATGCAAAACATATCTCTTTAGAAGATGCAATAAAATGTTCAGTAAATTCATTTAATTCAAATGAAAAAATTTTTAATTCAAATTATGATTTTTTTAATGACGATATATTATATTTTAAAAATCCAGAATTTAATTATTTAAATGAAATATATAATGAATTATTAATTGAGGAAAAAAAAAATGAATTTTTCCAATCTTATGATTATATGTCTTATCAATATGAATTAACTCCCAAAATTAGAGCATGTTTAATTAATTTTATTTATATGATTTCTGAACATTTCAATTTAAATGATAAAACAATTTATTTATCTATTCAAATTTTAGATAGATTTTTATGTTCAAAAAAAATTGATATATCTTATATACAATTATTGGGAGTTACTTCTTTATTTATTTCTACAAAATTTAATGAAATTATTTTTCCTCCAATCGAATATTGGTTAAAGATTTTAAAAGGAAATTATAATAAAACACAATTTTTAGTAATGGAGAATTTTATTTTAGATTCTATTGATTTTAACATTCTTCCATTGTATCCTGTTTCCTTTTTTGAAATTATTAATGAAAAAATCAAATTTAATAAATATGAATTTTATTTAGGACTTTTGCTGATTGAAATTTCACAATTTGAATATAATATTATTAAATATAAGAGTAGTATTATTGTTCAATCTGTTGTTTATTTAATTTTATTAGTTAAAAAGAGAAAAAATCCTAATCTTGATATTTATGAAATTATGTTGAATATATTCCAGGGAGTTGATTTAAAGAAAAATTGTCAAAATACTCTAAATATAAAAAATTGTAGTCATTTAATTTGTATTTTAATGGATAATATTAAAGCAAATATATTTGAAATAGTATATAGAAAATTTTCAAGTAAAGAGTATTATAATGTCACAGATTTTAGTCTTTTTATGTAAATCAAATTGTATATTATACACAATTCACAATTAAATATTTTAAATTTAATTAATATGAATATATAATAAATTAAATTAAAAAAAAAAAGAAAAATTTTAAAACATACTCGAATGTTAATAATTTGCATTAAATAAAATAAATAAACAAACTACATTACTTTCACCTTGATCATTTAGCTTTGTTCAAGGAGAAGAGTTTTAGTAGGTTGATCGCAAATTTCCCTACTACCATAATATTGAATAGCTCCAGGGAAAGCGAACATATCATCACCTTTAGCCCATTCATCTCTATGAGCAGCATAGTATTTGAAAGGTTTTCCTTCTAATTCAACAAGAGCTTTTTGAATAACAGGTTTCATTTCACCACCTCTTTTTTCCATATTCATCATACTAGTTAATGGGAAACCACCAGCATGCCAATGTTCAGCTAATTCTTTTAAATTACTAACAATTGCCATTTGACCTGTTTTTTTTAATGCTGCAAGTATCATAGCAGTTCTACCAAGATTATAACAATAAGTAGCATCAAAGTTACTTGGGAAAGCACATCTTCCTTCATAACCAAAGAAATGATGAACTGGACTAAATGGTACTTTACTACCTCTTTTTTTAAGAACAGCTTTTACTACATCTGATACTAATTTTTCTGTTTCAATTGCTGAGACATTTACATTACCATGAGGATCTCTATCAAGAAGAAGTTGTTTTGCTATATTTTCTGGAAGTGTCAAAAATGTTGCTCCAGCTGCTTTGCTTATGTGACTAACTACAAAATCTCTTTGTTGATTAAAGTCTGTTAATTTTGCATATTCAGCACCATGTGCTGCTAGTAAATCATTAAGTTCTGAAATTAAAACTCCCATTTCTGGAATGAATTCAAGTAAACCTTCTGGAATGATTACAACACCAAAATTGAATCCATTCTTTGATCTTGTTTCTACCATATCTGCAATTTGCTCTGCGACTTGAATAAGTGTCATTTTTTTAGCTTTTACTTCTTCAGAAACAACTGCCCAAGTTGGATGAGTCATTAAAGCAACTTCTAAAGCAATATGTGAGGCACTTCTTCCCATAATTTTAACGAAATGCCAATATTTTCTTGATGAAATAGCATCTCTTTGAATATTACCAACTAATTCAGCATAAGTTTTAGTAGCAGTATCAAAACCAAATGAAGTTTCAATATATTGATTTTTTAAATCACCATCAATAGTTTTAGGAACACCAACAAAGATAACATCACTATTTTTACTTTTGAAATATTCAGCCATTAAAGCAGCATTAGTATTAGAATCATCACCACCAACAATAACCATAGCATTTAATTGAAGTTCAGTAATAACTTTATAAGCTTGAGCGAATTGATCAGGAGTTTCAATTTTAGTTCTTCCAGAACCCATAATATCAAAACCTCCTGTATTTCTATACATATCCATTAAATCATCTGTAATTTCAATATAATCATTACTTAAAATACCACCAGCTCCTCCTTTAAAACCAATAAGACAACTTTCTTTATTTCCTTCTTTTAATGCATCATATAAACCAGCAACAACATTATGTCCTCCTGCTGCATTACCACCACTTAATATCATACCTACTTTTAATTTTCTATGAATATCAGGACTACTTCCTTTTGATATATCACATACTGGTTGACCATATGTATGTTTGAAAAGTTTTTTTAATTCTGCTTGATCTGCTGGAGCATCTGTTTTAGGACCATCTGCAATTTGAATTGCATCTAAACTTTTTATTATATCTGGAATTATTGGTTTAAATTTTAAACGATCTTTGAATAATGGAGTTAAGTTATCAATAAATTCTTTTGTTTGTTTTAATTGACGGAATTGCTTTTCTTCTAAGAATTTTGTTTGGAAGCTATATGCTTCTGAAATAAAAAGCATAAAGATTATTAGAAGTGCCTTGTTCATTTTTTTTTATATTTTTTTTTTTTTAATTTAAGGATTTTTATATTTTTTTTATTGAGGGATGTTGGGATGTTGTATATTAATATTTTAGATATATATTTTTTTTAATTGATAAAATTGGAGGAAAATTAAAAAATATTTATTTTATAGTAAGTAACTTAATTTAAAAGTTAAAATTAATTTTTTTAATAGAATATAATTAAAAGAATTAATAAAAAAAATGAATAACATTCGTCCTTTTAAAATCTTAATAATTGGTGATTCAAATGTAGGTAAAACTTCAATTCTCTTACAATATACATCAAATTTTTTTCAAGAAACTCATATTGCAACAATTGGAGTAGAATTTAAATTAAAAGAAATAACTCTAGATAATATTGAATATAAATTAAATATATGGGACACTGCTGGACAAGAAAGATTTAAAGCAATTACAAAAAGTTTTTTTAAAGCAGCTGATGGAATTATTTTTGTTTATGATATAACTAAGAAATCTACTTTTACTAATATTAAAAATTGGTTTCAAGATGCAGAAAGTAAGACTAATGATTTTAAAAGTATAATTGTTGGAAATAAAATTGATTTGAATGATGAAAGAACTGTCACTCCTGAAGAAGGACAAAATTTTGCAAATAAAAAAAACTGTCCTTTTTTTGAATCAAGTGCAAAGGATAAAATTAATATTGACGAAATATTTTTAACTTTACTAAAAGAGATTTTAAAAAACAAAAAAGATGTAATAGATTCAAAAATAAAAGAAGAAGAAAAAACTATAAATTTAGATAATAATAATATTCAAAAAAAAACAAAAAAATGTTGCTAATTAAAAAAATTTGATTCTCAGATAATTAATATAAATTATAAAAATCTTTTAATAAATAGAAAATCAATAAATTAAATAATAATAATATTAATAATTCATAAACAAATTTAAATATATGAATTTTTAATTTTTATATTGAATGAATTGTTCATTTTTATAAAAATTGATTTTTCTCATTTATTTTCTTTTTTAAAAAAAATGAAAAATTAAACAAATTAAAAGGGTCAATTTTAATAAAAAAATAATTTTTTACTCATAAAATGCATTAATTGAATATTTATGACAGAATATTTAAGAAAATTCTGAAATTATTTTTAAAAAAATTACATATTTAATAATTTTCTGAATGAAATTATAAATTAAATAAAACGAAAAAAAATATTAAAAAATATTAATATTAAGATATTTATTCAAATTCAATATTCTATTTATAAAAAAAAAATTAAAAATATAAAAATAAAAAAAATAAAAAATATTAAAAACTTAAAAAAAAATCTAAAACACATACACAAAAAAAAAATGTCATTCAAAGATAAAGTTCTAGTTGAATTAAACAAATTTCGTACCCAACCAAAATCAATAGAGCAACGTGTGCAAACATTTCGTTTAGGATTATCCCGTCTTCGTGCTCGTGATCCATTCCTTTTAGAAATCGATGCATTTATATCATCATTAAACGATTTAAAAGCAATGCCTCCATTAGTATTAAATGAAGTATTATCAAAATCAGCAGAAAAACAAGTAGAAATTTTTTCTCGTGATGAAGATTCATACAATTCTCATGTATCAGGAGAAAAATTAAGAGGAATAATACCAGATCAATATGTAAGTCAAAATTGTGCATTAATGGCAAATTCAGCTGATGAACCTGCAACAATAATTAATCAAATTTTATTAAATAAAATGGATAAATTTAAAATTGGTAGAATTTTCTTAACAAATCCAAGATATACTCAAGTTGGTATTGCTCATATTGAAAAAGATGAAGAAAATTACGTTGTTGTTATTTTAGCTCAAGCAGAAGCTAAAAAAAGAAAAGCAATACCATTACCAGATGGTGATTTAACTGAATTAAAACATGCTTTTGATTTATTTGATGTTGAAAGACAAGGTGAAATATGTCCTAGAGATATTGTTGAGACTATGGAAAGTTTAGGTTATGATAAAAAAAATCCTGAATTATATGATATAATGGTTGAATTAGATGTTCCTGAAAATGATACTGTTGATTTTTCACTTTTTGCTAATCATGTTGTTAATGCTGTTAGAGATAAAGAAAGTGATGATGGTTTAAGAGTTATTTTTGAATTATATGTTGATGATCATACTAATGATACTATGAGTTCACAATATTTGAAAAGAATTATTCAAGAATTAGATGAAAAAGAAGGATTGAAAACTATTAATTCTTTAATGAGTGAGAAAGGAGGACCACAAGCTAAACTTAGTTTCCCTGAATTTGTTGATTATATGAAAAATAATTATAATGATGAAGAAATTAGTCAGAAAGTTCAAAATGTTAAGAAGTATAAAAATATTCAGTTAAGTCCTTCTGTTAGTTCTAGTATGAGTGGAGGAAGTAAAAAATGGAGGAAGAAATAAGAATTTTTTTTTTAAGTGGTTTTTAGTCTTTCTTTTTTTTTTTTTTAATTTTTTTGAGGAATTAAAATTAAATTTAGTTAGATTAATTTTTATTTAAAAATTTAGATTTGTTTTGGAAAATATTTTTTTATTTTTTAATATTTTATGTTATAATTTATTAGGTATTTTTATAATATATTAAGTCAATTAAATATTTATATATAAATAAATTAAGGAATTAATCAAGAAATTTATAAAAGCAGGAATAGAAAAGGAGAAAAAAATTCAAATAAAAATAATAATTATAAAGGTAAATTATTCATAATATCAATCATAATGAAAAAAAGAATTAAAAAAATGAAATTGGATGAAAAAAAATTTCAAGATGATCAAATTAAATATGAAAAATATAAAGAATTTCTAAGCAATTATGTTAATGAATATCAAACAATAAGATGGAAAATAAAAAAAAAGAAAGATAGTTGGGACTTAAATTCTCAAAAACCCAAAACAGGAAGAATAATATATAAAGAATATGAAGGTCAAATTCAATAAAATTAAATGATATAGAATATTTTTTTATATTGTATATAAAAATAAATAATTATATTAATTATAATTTCTAAATATATCAATTTGAAAATTATTAATTATTAGGCCATTAAAGGAGTAAAATTAGTAATAAAAATTATGTAAAATTATTTAATATTATTATTATTTTTTATTGAAATGAATAATCAATGATATTTAAATTATATTTTAATTTAATAAAAACAATATATTAAAACGAAATAAAAAATATAAAAAAAAAATATGAAGTATATAAACATAATTTTATTCATTCTAATATCAATATCATCCTCAAAATGGTTACCAGAAGTAACAGGATACAGTGAAAACGACTCTGAGAATGGTTATGCAGGAATAATAGGTAAGCCAATAGTAGGAATAAAAATACACAACACAGTATTCAGAGTTCACACAAAAAACGGTGGTTGGTCAAAAGAAATAAGTGGAACATATTCAGGAAATGGAAAACCAATTGATGGATTAGCAATTAAAGGAAATATTCAATATAAAGTTCACTTATATAATAATGGTTGGTTACCTGCAGTTAATGGTTATAATATAAATGATAGTAATAATGGATTTGCTGGAATAATTAATAGAAATATTGATGCTGTTATGATAAGAGGAAAAAAATATGCTGTTTCATATATTGATTCAGGTATTGAAGATGAAAAACCTAAAATTTATGGTAAACAAGTATTTGTTAATTGGGGTACTGGATTAAAAGATGTAAGTTATCAAATGAATTTGCCTGGTATGAGAGAAGGATGCTTATTTATGTCTGCTTGTGTTATTGGAGGTCTTGGTAATGATAAACAAATTTTACATGCTAGAAAATGGGCTGTTAAAAATGGTTATATTAGAGATTCTGATACTTATGTTAATATGAGTGCTAAAGTTTTGGCTGAAAGAATTAGTAAATATTATGGAACTTATTATCATTATAATTGGAATTTTGGAGAAGGTAGAAATCACTTTTGGGTTATTGATGAAAAAGGAAGAGAAGTTTTTAATTCTGCTGGATTAGGTTATCATTAAATTTTATATTTTTTATAATTTTGAATTATTCATTTTTTTATATTTATTTTATTTTTAAAATTTTATTATTAGATTTTTTTTTGTTATTATTTTAAATACACAAAAATAATCATTTAATAATAAATTTATTATTTAACTTTATTTTTTTTTATTTAAACATTATTTTTCAAATTTGTTTTCTTAAATTATATATTTTTATTTTATAAATGGAGGATACTGATGAACTTTTAAAAAAAATAAAAGAATCAAATCAAAAAGTAGGTTCAAGACTAGGAAAAATAAATAAAAAAGATCCATTTAGAGCAAAGAAAGAAATAGAAGAATTAAGAAAAGAATTAACCCAAATAAAATCAGAATTAAATAAAATAGATAATTATATGGAATATGATGGAAAAGGAGACAAAGGAGAATTAAGAGTACAAAAAGGAGAATATGATTCTTTAAAAAAAAAATTAGATTCATTAGAAAGAGAAGTAACTCAAATAGAAAATTTATCAAAATTAAAATCAGGAGAATTAAAAGGAATAGAAAGAGAGCAAACAGAAAAACTTGAATTAGAAAATCAAATTGGTCAAATTGAAGACCATGGAAAAATAATTGATTATATTGGAAAAGATATAAGAGAAGCAAATAGAAATATAGAAGAAGCTGCAATTAATATTAAGGATCAAGGTAATAGAATTGATAATGTTACTGATAAAGTTGATAATAATCAGGTAAAAATTAGTAAAGCTGAAGCTATTGAAAATCAAATGATTAGAAGTGCAAAATGTCAAAAATGTGCTTTATTTACTTTGGCTATTTTATTATTTTTAACTGATTCAATACTTTTATTGGTTCTTATATTTGGTAAAAAAAGATAAAAAATAATTTATTTAAATTAGATATTTAATATTTTTATTTTATTTTTTCTTTTTTTTTTTTTATTAAACACAATTTTTTTTTTTTGGATAATTAAATTAATGAATTTTTTTTTAATTATAATTTGGATTAAATAATTGATTATTTTTTGGAAGATTTGAAAGTTCAAATAAAGTTAATCCTTTTGATTTATTCATTTTTTTCTTTTGAGTATAATTAATTGTTTTATTTTGTTTTTTATCATAAGCAAAATTCATTAATATATTTTTTTTATCATATGGTAATGATTTATATATTTGTTCACAAACTGTAATAAATTCATTTTCATTTAAAGTTTCATTTTCTTCTTTTAATTCTCTAAAAATTGGTTCTAATATTTCTTTTATATTCTTTGGAATTTTATTTATATTTACAGCAGAATTTTTTATTAAATTATCCTCATCTCCATCTAATAATTTAAATATTTTTTTAAATGATCTTTCTTTTTTATTTTCTAATAATTTATCAGTTGATTTATTAATTATAGGATTTGAAAAATAATTTGAATATGTTTTTCTTTCAAGTTCTTTTCTATTTTGTTTATATATATTATTATATAAATACATTAATGTAAATGGATTATTATTATCATCATTTTTAGAATGTTTTAAATTACTTTTTGGTTTTATATATTTTTTTTTTTCAATTTCATCCTTAATTTTTTTCATTTTTTCATTTGATTTTGTTTGATATTTTATTAATCTTTCATAAAATGGTTCTTTTATTTTATTATTATTGTTTAATATTGGACGATAAGAAAACATATTTTCAATTCTATTTTTATAATTATTTAAATTTTCTTTTTGTATATTTCTATCATCATATAATTTAAGAAATATTGAATCTGATTTATGATTCTCATTATTAATTTTATTATTTTCATTTCTATTTTCTTTATTAATTTTTGGTTGGAATGTATAATTTATTTTTTCTTCACCCTTTTTTTCTTTTAATTTATTTATTTTATTTTGATTATATTGTTTATAATTTATTATTCTTGTACTATCTGTACAAGGAATTCTTTTATTATTATCAATTTTATTTGAATTAATTTTTGGATGAAATGTCGAAACTTTTTTTTCTTCTTTTTTCAATTTTGTTTTTAATTTTTCTAATTTATCTTTTCCTTTTTCTTGATATTCAATTCCTCTATTATATAAATTTTTTCCTGCTTCAATACTTTCTTCTAAAGTTTTCTTTTTTGTTATTGAATTATTTGATACATGACCTTGTGAATTATTTAAACTTAATAAACCATATTGATAATCATCAATTTTTATTATTTCTGCATTTAATAAATTTTCAGCTTCTGTTAAATTAAGATTTGAATTATTATTTGTTAATTGATTATTATTATTAAAAATATTATTTTCTAATATTGGGTTTATTTTTTGATTTTTTGTTGTATTTTTTTTCTTTTGAAATGATTTATGTAATAAATTTTGATTTGAATTTGAATCATAATCACTTATTTGATAAGGAAATAAATTATTTTTTTCTTTTTTATTTGAATTTAATTCATCTATTGAATATTTAGATTTTTCTTTTGAAAAATTTCTATTTCTAATTTTAGCTTGATTTATATTTAAATTTTTTTTATCATCTATCATTTTTTTTCTATCTTTCTTATTTATATTATTATTTTCTAAATTTTCTTCTTCATCTTTCTTCTTATCTATTTCTTCATTAATATGTTTAGTAATTTCTTCCATTGTATTATAATCAATATTATTCTTCATACAAAATTCATAAATATCTTTTTTAGGATTATCTAAATTATATAATTTAAAATTCTCAATTTTTCCATTTCCTATTTCAATTGTTAATTGAAGAAATGGTTTATTATCATTATTATCTTCAACATCAAAATTATTACTTTCTTTATCAATTCCAGTCTCAACATCCATTTTTTAATTAATTAATAAAAATAAAAAAATTAAAAAAAAACAAAAATTATAATTTATTTTAATAATCATCTCCCACAGAAAAAATTTCTTTACAAGTAGGTCTCAACATAAAAGTATGTTCAAACTGTGAAGTAAAAGATCCATCAATATCAGCAAGAGGAGGATAAGGTTCAACAAAACCAGCATCACATAAATATTTTAAACTTTTATCAACATTAGTTAAACCACCTTCTTCTAACCATCTAGGACAAAAAGCCATAGTACTAAAATGTTCATCAATAAATTTGAACATATTTTTAGGTTGAGAAGCTTTTATTTTTGTATTATTAAAAGCAAATGGATCTTTCATAAAATGACTCCAATCTTTTAATTCTTTACATCTTCCTTTACCAGTACTAGCAAAAGTTTCAATAGCATATAATTCACCTTCTTCCATTTTCATATTATTTTCTTCATCTTTAAATAAAGGAACACTTTTATTACCATGTACTTTAAATCTTCCTAATGTATGACCACATAAATCTTTTATTGGTTTTATTTTATGAACTTTACCATTTAATTCAATTTCATAACTTTTAATAATTTCTTCAATTGAACCACCAATTTCACATAATCTTGCATCAATTCCAGATAATTTAATTCCTTCATTTGTTGCTTCTTTACTTGCTTTTAATAAATTATCATATATTGGATTAAATGATACTGTAAATGCACAATCTATAATATAACCATTTATTTGTGTTCCAAAATCTAATTTCATAACATCATTTTCATTTAATATTGTTTCATCACCTGAATTTGGTGTATAATGTGCTGCTACATTATTAATTGAACATCCTGTTGGAAATGCTTGACCACATTCTGTTAAATTTGCATTTGTTATAAATTTTAACATATTTTCTATTTTTTTACACATATCAATTAATTTAATTCCTGGTTTTATTATTGATTGTGCATATTTTCTTATTTGTCTATGACATTCTCCTGCTTTTCTCATTGATGCTAATGTGTATAATATATATTTTTCTAATTCTTTTTTTTCTTCTGAATTACTTCTCCATATATTTTCTGATGGATATTCCATTATTATTCCTTCTGGAAATTCTGATAATGAGAAATATTGTTCATCTATTGATTTTGTTATTGGTATTGTTTGTTTTGTTTCTTTTTCTTCCCAATTTCCTATTAAACGAAAATGAGAATTGTCTTGAAATGATAAAGTGGAAATTTCCTTATTTTCATTTTCGATTTTTATTTTTTCACGATATGGATTTTCTCTTATTGGAGTTTGTTCTGTTATTGAATTATTTTCTGAATCTGTATTAGCGTATTTTGGAATATATTCTTTTTTATGTTTTTTTTTGTGGGATTGATTTTTATCATGTTTTGGACTTTGTTGATTTTTAGTGTTTATTTCTGGATTATTATTAATTTTTGTTTCTTCTTTTTTAGTTTCTTCTTGAATTGATATTTTTTGATCTTCTGATTCTTCATTTTGTGTATTCTTTTTCTTTGATTTTTTCTTTTTTTTCTTTTTATCATCACTTTCATCATTAATGTAATTTAATAAATCATCTAGATCCATTATATTATTGCTTGCAATAATATAATTTTAGTAAATTTTTTCATAATTATTTTATTATTTTTATATTTAAAAATATAAAATTAAATTATAAAATGGTTTAAAAAAAAATTTAATGTTGCTTAACAGAAAAAATATAATTATCTTTTTAATTTTTTAATTTTTTTATTTATTTATATATTTTTTTCATTTAATTATTTGTAAGATTCAATTCTTTTGAATTACATTATTATTAATATTATTGTCTTTACTTTCTTTTTTATATTTATTATTTTATTGTTTTTTAAAGTAATTTTATTGTTAATTTTAATATATTATTATTGATTTTTATTATGCTTTTATAATTTTTGTTATTGTTTTTTCTGATGTTTTAAATTATTTGAATAATTTTTCCAATTTATCTAATTACATTTTATAAATAATTTATATTGAAAAATTAAATGATAAATGAAAATAAATAAAATAGAAATTAATTATATAAATATAATTAAATATACAGAAAAATTCATTTATAAAAAATCTTAATTGAATATTTTCTTGATAAATAAAAGAAAAAAATAAAAATATAATAAATGGGATGTTCAATAAATAAAGAGAATATTGAATCAGAAATATTAATTGTACAACTTAAAAAAATTAAAATAAAGGATGAAAGAAAAAAACTTCTTCAAAAATATAAAGATTTAACTGGAGAAAGATTAATTAGACCTAAAATCCCTGATTATATTGATCATGAAGAAATTCAAGAAATAAAAATAAAACACAATACAATCAATAAAGAAGTTAAAATTACAAAAGAAAGTTCTTCTTCTACAAAAAGTAATTCAAGGAAAATTATTTTTGAAACTAATTCTTGAAAAATCAGGTTTTTTTTTATAAATATATAGTTTTTTAACAGTTTTAAATTCTTATAATAAATTATTTAATAAAATTCTTTTAAAAGATAAAACATGATTAAATATTATAAAATAATTTTTTAAATTATTTTTGATTAAAAGAATTTTGGATTGGTTTGGTTTTTTTACTATTATTGGAATATTTATTTATTTGTACTTCTTTATTTTTATGTTCAATTTTTTATTAAATAAAAAATTTCAATTAAAGTTTATTATTTATAAAAATATTTTATTATTATTTTTAATTAAAAAAAATGAAATTGTTAGGTTTGAATTATATTAATAATAATTCATCCACTCCAACAAATTCGAAACTTATTAATCAATCAATTTCTTTCATATCAAATAATTATAAATTAAAAATTGATAATTTAAAGAATGAATCAATAAAAGAAAATAATATAAGCAAAAAAGAAATTGAAGAAAATTCATGTAATAATATTTTAATTAATAATGGAATGAGTAAAGAAATGTATGAAAGATTAAAAAATGAAAATATAAATTTTATTCAAACTCTTCTTAGATTAAAAGAAAAAACAGCAATTTCAATTAATAATAAAAATCAATCTGATAGAATAGAACAATCTAATCTACATATAAATAAAAAAATAAATGAAAGTATAAATAATAAAACAAATGATTCAATATTTAAAAAATGTACTATTCCAATTAAAACATTAAAGCATATGGTAAGAAAAAAAGAAGCTCCAATTAAAATAACAAAAGATATTAGGAAAACCAATTTACAAAAAAATAAACGCAAATTTAATAATAAAAGTGAAATTTTATATCATAAAAAATCAATAACATTTTCAAATAATCCTAATAATATTAGTATAAATAGTTATAATAATAATAAAAATAATAATAATAATCAATTTGAAAAGAAAAATTCAAAAAATATTTCTAAAATAATAATTAAACAAAGAACTTTAAGTGCAGTTCCTAATAAAAAACAAATTGAGAAAATTAATATATTAATTAATGGTAAAAATAGAAGGAATAAAGATATAAAAAGTGAAAATGTTAATAGAATAAATAGTTTAAATAATACAAATTCAACAGGTATAACAAATATATCAATTAATCCAAATAATGAAATTCCTTCAGCAGTAATTAATTTATTTGATGATTTTAACGAAAATGAAAAAAAAGAAAATGTATTTAAAAAAATTAATAAACATCAATTTAAGCAAAAAAAGTTTGGTAAAAACTTTTAAATATAGTTTAATTTTTTATTTTATGAATATTTATCTTTTAGTTAAATAATTATAAATAAAACAAATTTATTATAAAATAAATAATAATAAATAAAAATGTCAATGAATTTATTAGAAGAATTAAATCAAAAAATAGAACAACTTGAACAAAGTGTAAATACTTTAAGATTAAATCTGACAAAAGAAACATCAGAATTAAATGAAATACAAAAACAAATGACAGACATGAAATCAAGATATGATATGAAAAAATTAGAAGTATCACGAATTGAAAATAAAATCAGGGAAAAATCAAAAATATGTAACGAAGCTCGTTTAGCTTGTGATAAAATAATAGATAATACATCAAAATTACTTCAAGCAGTTAATAATGAAGTATCAAATAATCTCAAATAATTTTTTCTTTAAAATAAATAACTTTTATTTTCTTTTATTTAAAAAAATATAAAATATTCAATAAAAAAAAATTATTAAAAAAAACATATTTTTAATTTTCAAAAAAAAAAAAATTTAAAAAAATTAAAAAAAAATAAAAAATGCAAAAAGAAACACAAACAGGTAATGAATTCTTCCAAAAAAATATTGTAATAACAGGAGCATCATCAGGAGTAGGTCGTAGTGCAGCATTATATTTTTTAAATTGTGGAGCAAATGTAGTTTTAGCAGGACAAGATAAAAATTCAATGGTAACAATGTGTAAAGAAAATGGATTTAAAAATGCAACAATAATGACATTTGATTTAATAGAAGATCAAGGAATATTTGATTTTAAAACAGCAATAGTAGAAACATTATTAAAAGTAGATATAATAGTAACATGTCATGGAGTACTTCTTGATGGTGATATAGAAAAAACTTTCCCTCAAGATTTTGATTATTCACTTGATATAAATTTACGTTCAATTTACTTATTTATAAAATATATTTCTCCATTTATTAATAAAGGTGGTTCAATAATTAATATAAGTTGTTTATATGGTACAAGACCATGTACTGGAATGATTAGTCAAGGTGTTAGTAAAGCTGGTTTAGAAGCACTTACTAGATATTTAGCTGGAGAATTATCTTTATATAATATTAGAGTTAATGCTATTTCTTCTTGTCCTATTGATTCAAATGCTTTAGGAAGAATTCATGCTTCTGAAAGTGAAATTAATTACCTTAAGAAAAAAATGGAATATAATATTCCAATGGGTAGAATGGCTAAACCTGATGATATTGTTAAAGTTATATCATTTTTAGCTAGTTCTAAATCAAAATGTATTACTGGACAAATTATTAAAGTTGATGGAGGAAGAGGACTTACTAGTTCTGGGTATGTTCATTATAGAGGTATTAAAAATATGAATGCGAGATTTGAACCTGATGGATTAAAAATTGGAAGTTGGTTTGATGAATTATATATTAAATGGGCTGGTCCTTATGTTTATTATCCTATTGGAGATTTTCAACAAGTTATTAAATTTGTTGGGGATAAAATTAAGGAAAGTAATTTTTCTACTCATTTAAGTGATGCTCATTTGAGTATTAATGCTGGATATAAATTTATTGATACAAATGATGAAAAATTAAAAATGAAATTTCCTAAAAATAAAAATAATGTTCCTTTTGAAGATAATTTTGATAATCAAAATATTGGTTATAGTAATTTACAAAATCAAAATAATAACTTATAATATAAAATATATAATGTATCATTTTAATTATAAAAAATTATATTTAAATAACGTTTATATTTAAATTTTAAAAGAAATTACTTTCATTTTGTTAAAATATTATAAACATAATATTTTTATAAATAAATATATGAATGAGATTGATGGAAAAAATATAAAAAATAATATAATTAGATATCAATCAAAAAGTATACATTATAATATTCATAATCCAATTATGAATTTTCCTCAAAATAAATTATCTAATAAGAGTGATAATCTTAGTTCAAAAACTGATATTCAATTACCAATTAGATATGATGGAAGAGGTGTTACTATTATAAAAGGTAAAGAAAAAAGACATCATGCAATTTTTTGTGACGAATTAGATATTCCTAAAACTTTAATACATGTAGAATCTATTGAAAATTATAAATATTTAAATAATATAGATAGTAGTTTTGATGATTATATTTATGAAAATAAAAATTTTAATAAAAGAAAAGTTACTTGTTGCTGTAAATTGTTTTAAAATTCTTTTTTGTAAAAAAAATATTTTAAAATAGAAATGTGATATTAATTTATTTTTTAAAATAAATTCTATTAATTATATTAAAATATTTTTTTTTATTTATTTATTTATTAAAATATATAATTAATTAAACTTAATTAAATTTTAAAATATTATACTTTTTTTTAATCTAATTTTTAAAAAAATTAAATAAAAATTTTATCTGAAAAATTAAAATGTAAATTTGACTATTTTTATTTATTCTTCTTTATATAATTCTTCATGAAACTGTTGAATTTCATCATTTTTATAACAATACATATATAATATCAAAATTTATTCATTGTATTTTAATTTCTAGAGTAGGAACAATCTTGTTTCTTTTTCTTTCAACAAACCTTAAACCATCTTTGAGACTCATTTTTAAAAGATATATAAATGAGCAATAACTAAAAAATAAGTATGTGATTTTCCATTATGATAATAAAAAAAACAAAATTGACTATTAGAAATAAATTTAATCTAGATAAAAATGATTTAAAAAAATTTGCTTTATATATCTGTAATTATTCCTAAATATAATTTTACTTCTATTATTTCATTACCTTCAAATAATAAATGTTTTTTATTATCTCATTTTCTTAGTGTTAATTATTCAAATTCTTTTTTTCTTTTTCATAATATTCTATTCATATTTTATAATTTATTAATTTTTTTAAACATATTTAATATTTAAAAAAAATCTCTATAAATTATTTTGGAATAAATTTATTCTTATTTATTGTTTCTATTAATTTTTTAGTCTTATAATTTTTTTTTTATTTTTTCTTTAATAAAATCATCAGTTAATTTTGTTAGATTGAATTGATTAAATATTTTATTTTAATTTGTTTAAACCTAAAATATGGATAAATTGATTAATTGTATTATCAATTTATCCTATAAACATTAATTTTGAAAATTAAATTATTTATTAATAAATATGAAATCATGAATAATTTTATAAAAAAATTAATAATTAATAAATTTCTTAAAATCTAAATTATATTTAATACATCAATCACCAATGAAATTAATGAAAATAAGTTTTATATTTTTAATTTACATTTCACCTATATTTGGAGAATTATATTTTGATTTAGATTTCAAATACGGACAACCTACATTTAAATTAAAAATAAATGATTCTATTATGTCACATCTTTATTTACAACTGTTGAAATAAATCCAAAATACAGTATTGGAATAACTCCTAAAGATAATTGCCCAAAACCAGAAGAAAAAGAATTTTGTTATCAATATGAACCATTATATATTCTCAATATATTAATGAAACAATTAATGTAAATTTTGAACAATTTCAGGTCTTTTATATAAATTACCTATCACTAATACAAATCTAAATTCATCTAATATGAGTTATGTTTATGCTGGAAATTCCTTTGGTGGTGTTGTATCATTTGATAAAGAATTTATTACTTATTTATATAAAATACAATATTTAGATAATAGAAATATTAATTTTTGCCATATGAAATATTTAAATTTCAATAAAACAATAGAACAATTCAAAATTAAAATTGGTGAATATTATGATATTAAATATAAAAATCCATTGATTTTAAAGTCAACACCAAAAAAGATTGAAATAAATGAAATTGATTTTGCTTTTAGTGTTAATGATTTTAGAAACAATGATCTTTCACTTAAGGAATATAAATTATCCAAAAATATTACTATTGAATTTTATCATTATTTAGATAGTGACTCAATTTATGGACCAGAGAACCAAATTAAAGAATTAGTAAACATACTTAAAGAAAATAATTTTATTTGTAATGAAGTTAATAATACATTTATATGTAATTCATTATCATTATTATATTATGGATATTTTAAAATTCAAAATTATAGTCTCCAATTTAAACAATTAAAATTGAAAATCTCAAATAAATATGAAAATTTAATGTTTGGACTTAAATCAATTGAATATTTATCTTTATATTATAATTATGATCAAAATAATATGAATCTTTATATTTATTGTGAAGATGAAGGAATTATTTTACAAAATGAATCTAAAGTGATCATCTCTAGTGTGGTGTCTCACTTTCTTTCAATGGGTATTGGTTTTTTAATAGGAGGTTTGATTTTACCTTGATATAATGATTTATAATAATTTATGAATTTAAATTTTTACTTATTTATTTATTGTTTTAAATAAAATTTAATTCATTTTAAATTTATTATTATAAATGAAAGAACATAATTTTAATTGTATTGATATACATGCTTTTAAATTTAATTTTTAATGTTTAAAAAAAATTCCAAATTTTATTCTATTTTAGGAGAAATATATGGATTTATTTCAATTATTTTTATTATTATTGTTCAATTTGTCCACATTATTTGGAAGAAAAAAGTTTTATATTATTTCATCTTTAAAAAGGAATTATAATTCAAAAATAGAATTTAATAATATTTCAATTATGTTTGGTTTTGCTGATTTTAACAATAAATTTATAAATACTTCAAAATTATTCAATATAAATTTAATATACATAAATGGAGAAGATATAATATCATTTCCTTTTATCAATTGTGAATATTTCAGAGATTATTTTAATGAAAGCTTAAATGATTCTTTTTGTGTTAATTTAAATAATATTAGTTTAAATAAGAAAGATTTATTAATAGAGAGTTCTCAAGAATTATTTATTTCTATTCAAAAATGTATAAATGATTGTTATGATAATAATACAATTGAAGAATTATTAGAAAGAGGAATATTTTATCTAGTTTTTCCAGAATATGAAATTGATCATTTTAATTATTTACATCCTATTAATAAAAAATATAACTATGAATTGTTTCAATTTCATCCTAAATTTTATAAAACATATCAATTTTCTTTTTCCAAACTTGATTATTTTTCTTATAATGGTTATTTATTTTCTAACTTTATGAAATATAATATCTTTTTTCTTGAAAATATTTTTTTAGATTTTTCTGATATAAATAATGATGAACAAGTATTAGGAACTATTAAATTTATTTCAAATGGAAATTACGAAAAATATGAAAGAATATACTTAAAATTTGATTATATTATCACAAATATTGGAGCATTAATAAATTTAAATAATATAATTATGGGATTTATCACCTGTTTTTTCACTAAAAAAATTTATTTACATGAATTGGTTGATAATATTATGTTTAATGATTATATTAAAAAAAACAATTATAATATACATAAAAAAGAATATAAAAAAAAATTAATAAATTCTCAAAATAAATTAAAGGAGAATAGTAAACATTATATTAAATTATTTCATGATTCTAAAATAAAAAATACAATTACTAATAATCAAAAATTTGATATATATCAATTAGAATATAATTCATATAATCAAAATAAAATTAAAAATATAAAAGGAAATAAAAAAAATAATTTGTATTATAAATTTTTCTATGAAAATAATCTACTTAATATCAAATTTAAATGGTATAATTTTTTTTGTCCTAATTTTTTGATTAAATCAAATAAGAATATAATAATATTAAATAAATGTAAAGAAGAAATTGATAAAAGTATTAGTATTGAAAATATATTTTCCAAAATAGGAAGTAATAAAGAAGAATTTTTATTTTTTTTATTTCAAAATATATATAAATGTAATATAAATGTAATAATTAATATTTACCAACTTATTAAAAAAATAATGTTTAAAAAATATAAAAAAATAAAAAATGAAATTAATAATCTATATTACTCTTTTCATTAATTTTTATGCACTAAATATAATATATTTTCCAATTAAAATATATGAAAATCTCACAATGATTGAAATATCTATATTTAATCAAAATATTAGATTAATTTATTATCCTACTTTAATAAAAGATTCTACAAGATTCTTTGTTTCACCATACTATAAATGTGATCCCTTATTCAAAAAAAACAATTTTTGTTACAAAGGAATACCACCAAAAAGCCATCTAATTAGAGATTATTTATATCTTGATCGAGGTATTTTATATCAAGGTGGTATTTATAAAACATATGTATATATTAATAATATTAATATAGGAGAAATAGAATTTATACATATTAATTTTAATGGGTTAAGTGGATATTTTTCTTTTGATGAGAATTTATTAAAAGTACTATATGAGAAAAAAAAAATATCTAATAAAATAATTATATTTGAAGAATATATAAAAAATAGTGATAATTTTATTAATGTTGAAATTGGAAATAAATATAACACTAATAATTATTTAGATTATGATACATGTAAAATGATTGAAAGAATTTATGCATGTAAATTAAAAGCTCTTGTTTTTGCTTCATCAATTGATGATTATAAAAAAAATAAAAATGTTATTTATTATTCTAATATAAAATCAATAAATTTTGCATTTTTTTCCAATATAATTTGTGATGATTGTATATTGGGGAATAAAAAAACTATATCAAAATTTATAGATTATCTAAATCTACAATTCAATTGTTCAAAAATACTTGTTCAAAAAACTTTATGTAAATCTATTAATAAAATTGGATTTTTTGTTTTTGGTAATAGTGGAATTAAATTTAAAAAACTTTATTTATATGTTGATGATAGTTTGGATGATTATCTTTATTTTTCATTTCATACTATTGAAAATTTAGGAGTCATTATAGATCTAGAAAAAAAAAAAATTGTTTTTAGATCTAATTCACCCGATGTCATAGTTTCAACAACAATTATAACTGATAAAAACCTCATATTATTTTTATTCATTGAATTCATGATAATTATTATATATATAATATATAAAAAAGTTCATAAATCATAAAATAATTATTAATATTTAATTAATATTTATTTTTCAAAAATTTTTTTTTTTTGAGCATTTTAAATAAATGAATAATAAAAAATTCTTTAAAATTTCAAATAATAATATATAAAAATATTTTTTAAATAATAAATAAAAGTGATAATGGGGATTGGGGATTGGGGATTGGGGATTGGGGA
>JAJMZS010000532.1:0-26084 GCA_023807205.1 Isotricha prostoma | reverse complement strand
TAAAATAATAATTATAATTAATTTTAATATAATAGTTGATTTTATAATTGATATAAATAAAAATAAAAAATAAATATTTATATAATTATTATAAATATAAATTAAATTAAAATATGAAATATTGACTTTATTTCTTATAAATTTATACATAACTTAATATGTGAAAAGTGAATTAATGATAAAAAATATTTCTTAAACAATAAATCTGTTTCTATTTTATTTAATAAACTAAAAATATAAAAAAATAAAAAAAATTTTATTTCATTTTTAAATAAACTAAAAATAAAATTTTAATAAGTTCTAGATGAATCATATAGAGTTTTATAATTAGGCATACCGTTATTTTTCTCATCTAATAAAAATTTTTCATAATTAGGTTTTCTATTAAAACATAGCATATCATATTTATAACAACAATAAATACCTACAATAATAACTAAAATAAAAATAAAAATTAAAATTATGAAACCAATAAATAAAGTTAATGTACTATATCTATTATGAGTAATTTCAAAATCATTATAAAATTTGGACTCAAAAAAAATAATTAAAGTATTATAAGAATTATCTTTTTTTTTAACTGAACAATATATTCCATAAGTATCTTTATTATTTTTAAAACCTATTCCATTCCCATAACAACTATTTTCTGAAAAATCTTTTGTAATATTAGTTATTTTTGTATAAATTTCTGTTGACCAATAATATTTAATTAATGAATGATGAATATTATTTGTACTAATAAAAGTTAAATATATTGTTTCATCTTTTTTCATTCCTCTTATATCTAATGCAAATGTTAGATTTTCTGTATTTATTTTGTCTATTTCTTTACTTTTATATTTATCTATTGGAATAAATTGTTCATATGAAAGTGAAAATGATATTAATTGTACTATTAATAGTAATTTGATTTTATTTATTATCATTTTTTAATTATTTAAAAAAAGGATATTAATATTAATTTAGAACATTTTAATTTTAAATTAAAAATTTTTATTCTTTATTTTTTAATATTTATTTAAGATTTTGATGTTTATTTTAAAATGCATTTACATTATTTATTTTTTTTGTTTTGTATTTAAATTTAGTATTATATTATATAAAAGACAAAATTTAATTATATTAATAGATTGGGAAAATATATTATAAATAATAATTCTTATAATATATTTTTAATGACAAAGTAAAAAAAAATAATAATTATTAAATTATATATTTGTGGTATAAATATTTTAAATCTCACATTTGTTTAATTTTAATATATTAAAATGGTTAGTTTTGTATATTTTAAATAAGAATGTTAAATTTATTTTATCCTTATTTTCCTAATTAATAAATAAAATAAGAATTAAAAATGAAAAAATAAAAATAAAAAAATGAACCCATCAAACAAAATGAATATTCTTTTAAGAAATATAGAAACACTTAAAACACAAAACAATCCAAAAAGAAGTTCAATATTAAAAACAAATAGAAAATACTCATCAAATTCAACAAATACAATTAGAAAATCTTCAAATGTTTCAACAATAAAATCAAATAGAAAAAGTGTAAATTTAACAAAAAGAAATTCAATAAATATAAATAAAGAACAAACAAAATTTATAAGAAGAAATTCAGTAACTCCAAATAAAAATATAAATACTCAAGCAATAGAAACTTTAAGTAATGCTGCATTAAAAGTAAAAAATTTATTAAGTGATTTTTTAGTAAATGCAGATGAAGATGATAAAGAAAAATATAATATTGAAGATGAATTAAAACAAATTAAAGAAAATAAAAATAATGAAAATATTAATATTTTTACTCTTATTGGAAATAATAGTGGAAAATCAAGTGATAGTGATGATAATATAAATAATGAAAATAATAATGATAATATTGTAAATAATAATAATTTTTTTAATAAAAGAAAAAGTACAAAAAGAAATTCATTATTATTAACAAATAGTATTGAAAATAATAGTATTCAAAATACTAATAATAGTTTAAATAATGATGATTTTTTTAAAAACAAAAGTCATAGTAAAAAAAGTATTAAAACTTCAAAACAAAATAGTTCTTCTTTTATTCCATTTGTTAAAAATGGTATTAAAACAAATTTAAAAAGAAATTCAGTTAATATTATTTCAACAGGTGAAAATAATTTATTATTAAATAAAAAACCAAGTACTCAAAGTATATGTTCTAATTCATCAATTCTAAAAAAAAAAACAAAAGTTCATTTTAATTTTATTGAAAATGAAAATCAAAATAAAAAATCAAATGATAGTTTAAGTAAATTTAATAGAAAAAGAAAGAAAAAAAATACATTTCAAGTAAATAATAAAATGAATTTAATGAATCATTTAAATTTAATGAATAATAAACCATATAATATAAATAATAATAGATTAAGTATAAATAGTAATTTAAGTTATTCCACAAATTCAAAAAATTTTTTATCAAAATCAAAAACATTAAAAGGAAAAAATATAAATAATTCATTTGCATTATCATCAGAAAGTGATAATGAAATAGAAAAAGAAGAAAATAATAATAAAAATAGTTTAATTTCATATAAAAAAGATGACATAAGAGCATATGTTCCTTTATCAAAATCAAAATATCAAAAATTTACTGATTTATGTAAAAATTTACGTAAAAGTATAATATTTAATGCAGATGATATAAAATCAAATGAAAATTTAATATCAAAATTAGAAAGAGATAAAAAAGAAAAATTAATTTCAATTGATACAATAAAAGAAGAAGAAGATACAATTAATAATAATAATAATGATAATGAAGATTCTGATATTAATGATTCAGCAATTGAACATAATAAAAAAATAAAAGAATTTCAATTTAGAAGATTAACAAGACAAGATAAATTAGTTTATGATTCATTAAGTGATGAAGAAGTTTTAGATGATTTAGAAGGAGAATTATATATTCATCCAGATAATATATTTATATTTATATTTGATGCTATTTTATTTGTTTTATCTATTTATTCAATAACTTATCCTATTTATGTTTTTGGTTTTAAAAAAACATCTTCTCCTCCTTTTCAATCAAAAAGTTTAAAATATTTTGAATTTATAATGGATTTTTTTTGCATAACTGATTTAATTTTTGGTTTTTTTACTGCATTTTATGATTTTGATGAAGAATTAATCACAAATTCAAATTCAATTGCAATTCATTATTTAACTCATTGGTTTTCAATAGATTTTATAAGTGCAATTCCTTTTAATTCAATAATAGTAATATTTCAACCATTTAGAAATAAATTAAAATTAAGATATATAAAAGATAATTCATTATATGATTTATTAATATTGGTAAGAGTTTTAAAATTATTTAAAGTTTTTTTACATAATGCATTTACTAATAAAATATTTAAATCAATAGAAGGAATTGATGCATTAGAAAAATGGATAAGAGTTTATATGTCATTATTTATTGGTTTTGCTGCAATACATATTTTAAGTTGTATATTTATATTTTTAGGAACTTTACAATTTCCAAATTGGATTTATACAAATGGATATGAAATATCAAATCAACAAACTGATATTTATGTCACTGCTTTATATTATATTGTTGCTACTGTTTTTACAATTGGTTATGGTGATATTGTCTCAGTTTCTTTATATGAAAGAGTTTATAATTTAATTTTATTAGTTGTTGGTATTATGATTTATTCTTATTCTGTTTCGGCTTTAAGTAATTATGTTTCTATGGTTGATTCTAAAACTTTAGATTATCAAAATAAAATTGCTACTTTAGAACAATTAAGAGTTACTCATGAAAAAATGCCAAATCAACTTTATGATAAAATTAGTAAATTTTTACTTTATAGATTAAAACATGAATCTGGAGATAAAAATGAAATTATTGATAGTTTACCAAATGGATTGAGAAATAAATTAATTTTAGAAATGTATAAAGATATTATTTATAATTTTATTTTTTTTAAAAAGTTTTATAATACTGATTTTGTTATTCAAGTAATTTTAGCATTAAAACCAATCCAAGCTTTAAAAAATGAAAAATTAGTAAAAGAAGGTGAATATATTGAAGAAATATTATTTGTTAAAAGAGGAATTTTAAGTTTAGAAATTCCTTTACCAGTAATTTTAAAAGATGAAACAATACAAAAAATGGAAACAATAAGATTTGTTAAAACACAAAGAAGATTTGGAATTAAAAATGCAAATTTAAATTTTTTAAAACAATCAACTTTATCAAATGGATTAAATATTACACCAAATGAATTAGATATTCCAAGTAATGAAGATTTAATTAAAAATAATTCTTTATCTCAAATTAAAGATATGAAACAGCATCAACAATATATTAAAATAATTGAAATTAGAAGAAATGAACATTTTGGTGATATTTTAATGTTTTTAAATAAAAGAAGTCCTTTAAGTGTGAAAGTTAAGACTAAAGTTTGTGAATTATTTTTATTAAAAAAAACAGATGCTGTTGAAATTAGTATGAATTTTCCTAAAATTTGGAGAAAAATTATTAAAAAAAGTTTATTTAATATGGAACAAATTGAAAGATTAATTAATAAAACTCTTAAATTTTTTTTTGTTCATAATGAAGGACAAAGAATTAGAAGAGATTCAGTTATGAAAAAAAATTATTATAGAATTGATCCAACTAAAAGTAATAAATTATTAAATTCTAATAATTTATTTCAAAATTTAAATGACTCTGGATTAAAAAGTATTCCTAGTGAATATACTGAAGAAGAAGAAGAAGAAGAAAATGAAACTATATTTGAAGAAAATTCTTCTAATGAAACTAATAGTAAAATTGAAGAAAACAAAAATGAAAGTGATAGTCAAAGTGATAGTCAAAGTAATAGTGATAGTCAAAGTGATAGTGATAGTGAAAGTAATAGTCAAAGTGATAGTCAAAGTAATAGTTCTGATAATTCTAAAAGTTATAATTCAGATAAAAATAAAGAATTTAAAATAACTATTAATAATGATGATAATGATGAAAATAATGATAATAATTTTAAAAATAATAATTCAAATTATAATATTAATAATATAAATAATAAAATCAATAATAAATTAAATATAAAAAATAATAATAATGATTTAAATAATAGTGAAATAAGTAATACTATTAATTATAATACAAATATAATTCTTAAAGGAATTAGTGATGATAATAGTAATAAATCTATAAATATAAATGAAATAAAAGATAATGATACTATTGATTTAAATAAAGAACAAAAAAATATTTTTATTGAAAATGATAATAGTACAAAAAGACAATTTGAAAATTCATTTAATGAAGAACAAAATACTTATCGTTCAAGTATAAACACAAATAAAACAGTAAAAACAATAATAAAAAATTCAATATTTGATATAAAAAGTATAAATAATGAAAAAGAAGTTTATTTTGGTTTTTTTAATGATAAAGATAAAAAAACACTTTTTTCTTCAAATAGTTTAACATTACCTTATAGTTTAGAAGAAATAAATAATGAAAATTTACCTTTTGAAGAAATTTCTCTTCATAATGAAGATATGCCTTCAAGTATATTTTCACCTGAATTTAGTAATAATTATATTAATTTAAATCAAATTTTAGCATATAAACCACTTTATAAAAATAAACCTTTTTTATTTAATGAAAATAATAATAATTTATCTTTAAATGGTGAAGTTAATGATATTATTGAATTTAATTCAATTCAAGATAAAAAAATTTTTAAAAATTTATCTAAACATCATATTATTTCATTTACAATTTTTGGTATTAAAAAATTTAATAAAAAAAATAAAAAAAAAAAGAGTGAAAAAAGTTTAAGTAGTAATCATAAAAATAAAAATAAAAATAAAAATAAAGAAAAAGATAAAGATAAAGAAAAAGAAAATGATAAAGAAACAGATAAAGATAAAGATAAAAATTCAAATAAAGATAAAAATTCAAGTTCAGTTATAGATAAAATATCAGAAAATGAAAAAGATAAAGAAAATATTTCAGTATTAAATTCAAAAAATAATATAATAGAAAGTTTAAAAATTTCACCAAAAAAAAAAATAGAGCATGCAAAAACAAGAACTTTAGTAAAAAATGATAGAAGATTAAGTAAAATGATATTTTCATCTCCATCAAAAAATTCTCATTCAGAATCAGAAGAAGAAGATTTAAATGCACATAGAGATAATTTTAATGTTGAAAAAATATTTAATAAAAAAAAAGAAATTAGAAATTCAAAAAGTTTAAATGAAACTAATATAATCGAAGAACATAAAAATAAAATTAAAATAAAGAAAACTGATACTTTAGATATTATTAGTCAAAATATTGAAAATAATTCAATTAATTTAAATAATCCAAATAAATTTTATTCATCTTATTTTTCTTCTATCATTGAAAAAAGAGAAATTAAAAATGAAAATGGTGTTTCAAATAGATTAAATAAAATCAAAGAATTAATTCAAAATCATGGAAATAAAAATAAAGATAATGTTTCTACTCATTCTAATGTTAATAGTACACATAGTAGTAATATTCCTTTTATGAAAAAATCATTAAATTGATTTATGTTTATATTATTTTTATTATTAAAAAATGAAAAAGGTAAGTTATTTGTTTTTTATTTTTTTTTGTTTATATCATATTTTATATTAAAATTTATTATTGTAATTTGCAAAAAAATTTTATAATAATAAAACTATTATATTTATAATTAAAATATAAATTTTAAAAAATTTTTTTTAAATTATTTTGAAACTTTTATTATAATAATAAATATTAATAAATATTATATTTTACTAAATAAATATAAAAATAAATTTAAAAAAATGTAAAAAAAATAAAATCAAATCAAATATTTACATTAATTTCAATATCATCACAATTCAAATTATTTACTTTTTGTAAATCATTTTCATCATTAAAATTATCAATTCCCTCAACAATAAAATTATCATCAACAAATTTACTCCATTCTAATCCAGAAAAAGGTAATTTTTTAATACTAGGATAGAATATAATAAAAAATAAATTATCAGTCCCAAAAACAGAAAATAAATTTTTTTTCCAATTTCCAAAATTATAAGAAACAGGACCATTTTTTTCAAAAATAAAACCATTTTTTTCTCCCCAAAATTCTAAAGTAGTTTTACCATTTAAAGCCAAAAACCAATTCCAAGAATTAAAAAAGAATAAAATAATAAAAGAAGATAAAGATAAAATAACAACAAATTTTAATTGATTTTCCATTCTTTTAAAATAACCTTTTATTAATAAAGGAATTATAGAAATAATTATTATAATATCATAAATAAAAGTATGAGTTAAAAATAATAAAAAATATCTTTGATTATTTTGTCCTACACAATTATTAATCCAAGGACAATGATGATCCATTTTAAAAATACATTTATTACAAATTGAGCAATGATGAGTTCTTAATGGTTTTATTAATTTACAAAATTTACATTTTTTCCAATTTTTATTATTATTATTATTATTTATTCGAAATGTCATTTGAGGTAAAATTAAATCTTTTGAATAATATGGATTATTTTTTTTATAATATTTTGAATTTTTTATATCTAAAATTGATCCTGGTTTAATTAAAGTTGCTAATAAAAAATTAAATAAAATGTATAATAATTCTATTAATGTTGATATTGATATAAATTTGGATATAAATATTTTTTTTTTATTTTTATATTCCGGAACTATTGATTTTATTACTGAAATATATGTATATAAAAGAAATAATGTTATTGTATATGTAAATAATGGACCTATTAATTGAAGAAAATTTGTCATTAATTTTAATGTTTTTGATATATATTTTTCAAATATAGGTATTTCTCTTTGATATTGATTATTTATTTGTAAATTTGTTTCTGATTGCATTTTATTTCTAGTTATTTCTTCTGAAGAATTGTTAGTTTTTATTGGAATATTTTCCTTATTATAATTCATTGTAAATAAATCTATTGTATTTTTTACAAAAATCATTTTTTATTTTAAATAGTGAATTAAGTAAATTAAATAAATAATAAAAAATTAAAAATTAAAAAAATAAAAAATTACAACAAAATTAAATAAGAAAAAATAAATTTTAAAATATAAAAAAAAATAAAAATCAAAAAATAAAAAACATAAATTAAAACATATAAAATAATAAAATGAAAAATGCATTAGCTTCAAAAAAAATAACAATAGAAAAAGAAATTGAAGGAATAGAAAGAAATATAAAAAGAACAGGAAAAGATATAAATTTACCATCATTTGCAGATCATTTAAAAAAATATGTATCATTAATAAGTATTTCAGTACAAGAACAAAATAATGAAGATTTAAATATTGCAATTGATTATCTTCCAAAATTATGTTATTATTGTAATGATTCAAATAAAGAAAAAATAAATTATATTATTGAATATATTGCAATTACTATTCATGTTATTAGATTTACTAATATTTTTTCTCAAAAAGAAAAAAGAGAAAAATTTACTTCTGCTTTGGTTGATTTAATTCAATATTTAGGAAATAAATTAGAAAATGAAGGAATTTTTTTTAAAGAAATAAAAAATTTTGCTTATTTATTAAATGAAATTGTAAGAGTCTTTTTAAATTTTCCAGAATTAATAAATGATTTTATTATTACTACAAAAAATCCTTTTTTATTAAAAGAAGAACAAAATTTTATTATTTTTTCTAATTTATTACTTTTACTTTTATATGATCAAACAATTCATGAATTTGAATATATAAAATATGTAAGAAGATCATTAATTGTTTATTTAAGTTTTGATGAATTATCATATTCAAATTATTTATTAAATTCAAAATTTGCTGAAGTATTAGTAATTAAATTATGTAATTTATATGAAATATTACCAGATTCTTTTGAATTAAGTTCAAATGTTGAAACACTTGAAGTTTCAATTAATATGAGAAGAACATTTTCTATTATGACAAAACAATATTTTTCTATGATTGATTATACTAGATTTTTATGTAAAATATGTAATTGTATTGTTTCTCATAAAATAAAAGAAAAGTTTAAATATTATTTCTTTAATAGATTTTTACTTAAAATGGTTCAACCAAAATTATTAGATAATAATCCAAAAGTTTCAAGAAGTAATTTACAATATTTAATTGGAATCATAAGATATGCTACAAATAATGAAATTATTGATGTGACTGCAAATTTTTTATTTGGTTTTAATGATGAAAAATTTGGAAAAAAATTTGAATGTGAAGATGAAATGTCAAATTTAATAAATAAAAATAAAAAAATAAATAAAAATGAAGAATTTGAAAATATTGAATTTCAATTAAATGAAGATTTTGATTATCAACATCATAAATCAAATAAAATTTCATATTTATTATTAAATAATTTAACAAAAAATTTTGAAAGTATTAATATCATAACATATGAATTATTTGAAATGTTTTTTGAAAAAAGACCTTATTTAATGGTAAAAAAATTTATAAAACCATATGTTGAATTTTGTTTAAAATTTATTCCAGATAAATCAAAATATTTATATGGAACTAAAAATTATCCTCAAACACAATCAATAGAAAATTTTTTAAAAATATATGAACAATTTGATAAAAGTAATTTAGTAGAAAATATAGATTCAAATATGTTAAAAAATTATTCTTATTATATGTCATATGATATAGATTTTTATATGTATTATTTAAAAGAAAAGGAAGCACAAGAAAATTTAAATAATCAAAGTGTAAATGAAAATTCAATTTCAAATTCAGATGATAATTTTCTTGTTGAAAGTTTAAATAGAAAAATAGAAATTCCAAAAAATGAAAATAAAGAAAAAAAAAATCAAAAAAATACAAATTTAATTAATATAGATAATAATATAAATGAAGAAATAATAACATTAGGTAATTATTTATTTGAAAAATCAGATGAAATAGAACAATTAACAAAAAACATGAATTTTTTATTAATGAAAACAATACAAGAAAAATTAATGAATTATCAAAATAATTCTCAAATAGAAAATTTATTTTTAGTAAATTTAGTATTAACAATAATTTCAGTTCCAATTTTAAAATTTGATCCTGATTTATTAGAATGTCATGCAGTTTTACTTGATGATGATATTAATTCTAAATTTTCAATATTAACTGTAATTAAATATATTGTTCAAGAATTAAATAAAGAATATAATAAAGATCCAAATATTAAACAAAATATTATTTTAAAATTAAAAGAATATCAAGAACAAGATAAAAAAAGAAAAGAATTTACTCCTTTAAAACAAGGAAATAGTGAAGAAAGTTCTTATCAAATTATTTTTAGTGATAAAAAAAAAATTGAAAATGATAATTTAAAAAAAGCAGGAAATTATATTATTTTTTTTGAATTTTTAAAAGAATTTATGGTTTCTGTTATGCATAAACATAAGTTTGAAGGTTTGATTGAAAATATTTTTGGCTTTTATTCTGATTTACTTGATGATTATAGTAATGAAAATGCTTCTTCACAATAAATTTTGTTTTTATTGAAATTTACTAATTTTTGATTATTTTTTATTTTTTTATTTGAAAAAATAGTCTTATTCTTAAATTTTATTATTTATAATTTTTTTTTAATTTTTTTTTTATTTTTTTTATTGTTTTTAACTTTTGTTTTTTTATCTAAATTAATGGAAAATTTAGAAAGTTTAGCAAAAGAATTAATTGTATCACCAAAGAAACTAAATAATTATAATAAAATATTTGAATTATTTATAAAGGAAATTCAATCTAAAAATACTAAAAAAATCAATAAAATTTCAACTTTAAATGAAAATATATTAAAATATTATTTAAAAACTCCAGAAATACATTCTTCAAAAGAACTTTTAAAATTCTTTAATGAAAAAATAAATATATTATTTAATATATTATTTGATTTTGGAAAAGAAGATTTAAGTGAAGAAACATCAGAAATAATTTTTAATATTTTTATCTCTTATTTTGATTATAATAAAGAAAATAATAAAAAAAAATTAATGACAAATTTATTAAATTTAATAATATTAAATAAAGAATTTGTTGAACATGAAATTGTTTTATTATTTGTTTCAAAATTTAAAAACTTTTTTAATTTAATTTTTGATATTTTAATAGAAGAATCAAATAAAATAAAAGAAGTAGCAACATTATATAATTTATTCAATTTCTTAGTTGCAATAAATAATTTAGAAAATGAAGAAGAAAAATTAAAATATCAAAATATAATAACAATATTAATTAATAATGAAAATTTTCCAGATGATCTTCTCAAAAATTTCTTAATTAATTTAAATAAAGTAATTTTACATAATGTAAATAATCCTCTTATTTTTTCTGATTATTTAATAAATAAAGCATCAAAAGGAAATATAATAAAATTAGAAGATTTTGATAACAAGATTTTTGCTTTAAGTAGTTTATTTATATTATTAACAAAATATAAATTAGATTATGATAAATATTATGAATTATTATACAAATTAATTAGTATTAAACTAAATAATTTAACAATTTTTGATTCTAAATATAAAAATAGAATATTTAAAATATTAGAATTATCATTAAAATCTTCTCAAGTTCCTTTAATAATAATTTGTTCATTTATAAAAAAATTAAGTAGAATTTCTTTAATTTCAAATGATTCAAATATAATATCAATAATAACTTTAATTATATTAATTATACAAAATCATCCTAAAACAATAGGAATGTTAATGTATAAAAGAAAACCAAAAAAAGAAAAAGAAAATTTAATAGAAAATTCAACTTTTAATTGGAATAAATTTAATAGTAAAATTGCAAATAAAATAAAATTAGAAAATGATATTAAAAATAAAGAAGATAATAATATTATTGAATTAAATGAAGAAAATTATACTGATATGTTTAATGATAATGAAATTAATCCTTATAAAACAAATGCACATTTTTGTTCTTTATGGGAATTATATACTTTGAAAAATCATTTTAATATGAAAATTAGAAAATTAGTAAATACTTTATCTTTTAATTTTCTTCCTAGAGAATTCGCTTTAGAAAATATTAAAGAAAAAGAATTATTATTTGATATAGAAAAAACAAATGCTCACTTTTATATAAATGAATAAAAAAATTATTATTCAAAAAATAAATAATAATAAATATACAATAATAATAAACATATATATTAAACTATTCTAATTTCAATAATAAAAATAAAAAAAAATCAATAAAAAAAAAGATTTTAAAAATCTTTTCCAAAAAAAAAAATAACATATAAAAATATACTAAAAATATCTAATAAAATAATAAATAAAATATAAAATATATTTTAATCTAATATACAAAAAAAAAAAAATAAAACCTAAAATAAAAGTTAAAATAAAAAAAAATTTTTTTAAGTAAAAGAATCAGCACAAATAAACATTTCTAAATATCCAGCAGCACTTTGTCCTTCAAGTATTTTTTCTTTAATTTTATCCATAGGAATTTCTTGATCAATATCCATATCAACTAATTGAAAAATTAAATTAGCAAAATAAGAAGCTAAAGAATTAACAACTTCATCATCATTATTATCATTTTTATCACCTAAAGTTCTCATTAAACTTTTTTTACTAATTTCATATACTTCATCAAAAGATAAAAGACCATTTCCATCTGAATCAATAACATGAAAAAAAATATCAATTTTATCACTTATATTATTACTTTTCATACTTAACATTCCTTGCATAAATTCTTCCCAATTTAAATAATCTGTATTTAATTTATTTAATGTATTATATAATTTTAAAGCTTGTGTTTTTCCTTGACTTTTCATTTGAGGAAGACAATTAAAAAATGTTGAAAAATCTAATCCTTTTTTTATTTGTTTTAAATTTTTTGTTACACAAACACATAATGTTAATAAATTTTTAAATTGAATAAATATATCATAAAATATTCTTCTTTTTAATTTTGGATATGTTTTTAATACAGCTGGAATATTCATTGATATTAAATCAGGATAAAATTTATTTATTTCTCTTTCTGCATGATGTGCCATATCTTTTATTTCTATTATATTTTTATGTATTATTGATTTTTTTAATTTTTCTTCTAATTTCTTTTCTGTATCATAAAATCTTTCTTCTTCTATTTCTATTTCTGAATCTCTTTTATTTAATATATTTAATCTTTTTAAAAATGCAGAAAAAAATTGATTTGTATCATCTTTTAATTCATTTTGCATTTTTTTTATTACACTTTTCATATTTTGATGTATTATTATTTTATTTCTTTTTCCTCTTAATGTATTATATTGTCTCATTAAATAATTTAATCCATTAAATGTATCTTCATTTACTCTTTTTGATAAATATTTCTCTAATTTTTTCTCATTTTTTTTATTTATATTTTTTATCCCATTTTTCATTTCATTTTCATTAAAATATATTAATCTTTTTAATAATGATGGATGATTTTTTTTAAAATTTTCATATGTTTTTTTCTTTTTTTTTTCATCTTCTGAATAATAATAAAATTTTTCTTCACCTTCTAAATTTTTTATATCAGTTAATCCAAAAGTAAATGAACTATCTTCAATATATTTTTTTTTAAAAATATAAGTTTTGAATACTTTTTTTTTTTTTTTATATCTTCCCCAAATAATTCTTTTTTTTTTCTTTTTTTTATTATTTTTATTTTTTGGTTTATAAAATTGAACAAGTGCCTTTTTACATTCTTGAATTTTTAATAAATTATAATCTTTTTTTTTAACATTTTCAGTATTAATAATATCATCCCAAAATAAATGAATCCCTCTAAAAATATTACTAGTAGAAACAAAAATTGCATTATCTGAATCAGGAATTTCAATTAAATCAAAAATATTAATTCCATTAATTAAAAATATATTTTTATAAGGAATAATTGAACGAAATTCTCTTTGACATCTTGATAAAAATTTATAATATTCTTCTAAACGTTCTTTTTTATTATCTAAAAAACTTAAATATCTTCTTGTTGGAATATCAATAAAATTACCTTTAATTATTTCTTCATTAAAAACAACAGTTCCATCAATTATAACATATATTTTTCTATGTCTTAATAAATCACTTTCAAATTTTTCTTTTGGATAAGGTAAAAGATAATTATTTATTATTTTTATTTTTTCTATTATATCTTTTGTATATTCTGATTTTTGTGTTCTTTCTAATGAAAATAATATTTGATCATTTGTTATATTATAATTTGATTTTAAACTCTCATTGACTAATTTTTTTATACCTTTTTGTAATCTTTGTTTTACTTCTAATAAATTTTCTGGAAGACGATAAGTTTTACTTTCATTATTTCTTGTTATTAATATTTCATCTAATTCTAATTTTATTTTATTTCTTTTTTTTGGTGGAGTAAATATACTATTTCTATGTTTTTTCTTTATTACTTTTGGTATTAAATCAAATTGAGATACTCTTCTTAATTCAGGATATACTTTTCTTTCTTTTTTTATTTTCTTTATTTCTAAAGATGGGATTTTTTTTATATTATTTAAATTATTATTATTATCATTTAAATTATTAAAATTATTATTATTATTAATATTTATAGTATTTTTATTATTATATAAAGACATTTTAATTGAATTTCTCTTTTCAATATCTTCAATTCTATCAATCACACTTTTCATACTTACTCTTCTTGCTCTTGATGAATTATTATAATTTGTCATATTTTTTTGTAATTCATTCTTATTAATAATATTTTTAAAATTTGATATTGTTTTATAATTTGTTATATTTGAATATGAATTTCTAGAATGTGACAAATTTTCATAATATTTATTTAATGTTTCAATATCTAATTTTTTTTCTTCTATATTACTATTTAATTTAATTGGAGTTTTTAATCTTTCTGAAAATAAATTTGAATAATTTGATGAATTATCATAATAACTTATACTTCTTTTATGGTTATTATAATTATTATAATTATTTTCATCATTTATATTATTTTCAATATTATTATTTGTTTTTGAAATATAATCAAATATAATTTTTTGTGAATTATCATTTATTAATTTGTTTAATCCTTCATTTAAATTATTTGTAAATTGTTCATTGTAATAATTAGTAGAAAATAAATTACTATTTTTTTGAGATAAAAGTGATTTAAAAAAATATCCAATACTTCCATTATTATTATTATTATTATTTCTTGAAATTGAATGATATGAAATATCTTTTGTTTTAGATTGAGAATTATTATTATTTTCAATTGTTTTATATTTATTTAATATTGAAACTTTTTTATAAAAATTTTTTGCTGTTTTAAAGTTTTTTTCTGTTTCTTCTTCATTTAAATTTATTTTTTTTCTTTTTTTCATTTTTATTTTATTTTTTTTTTCTATTGATATTGGTTTCATTATATCAATAGTTGGAATTGGTGATAAAGAAAAAATTCCTCTTTTCATTATTTTTTTTAAATTATTATTTTATATTTTTTATAATCTTTTTTAATTTTGGAAATATTCTTGTAAATTGAAATTTAATTAATTTAACTTATTAATTAGAATATAATAATTTTTCAAAAATTTTTTTATGAATGTGAATGGCGAAACAAAAGATTTAATTGATTATTTAACTTTTATTGGAATAATTACTGAATCTACTGTAGAAATATTTATTAAAAGTTATAATAAATTATTTAATTCAAGAAATATAAAAAATCAAGAAATTGATACTTATAATTTATTTTTTAAAGTATTAGAATTATATTTTAATTGGATACAAAGAGAAGATAAAAGTTCAATTGCAAATTGTATTATTTTAAAATATTTACAAAATAAACAAAAAATATTATCAAATTCATTAATTTCAATTATCAAAAAATATGAATTTAAAACAAAATTATTTTATTTAATTTTATGGATAGAAAAATCAAAACAATTAAAAGAAGAATCTTTTTACCAAAATGAATTAAAAAAAGAATATGAAAACTTAACTTTTAATCAAAAATGTCAATATGATTTATTAAATAGACAAAAAAGATTTATTAATAAATATAATATGAATAAATTAAATAAATTAAATGAAAAAGAAAAATTAAATAATATTTTATGTCCATTTTCTCCTATTATGGAAACAAAAAATTCAAAAAATGAAAAATTATTTTTAAAATATTCTGAAAGAAATCCTTATAAAAGATTATATAATGATATAAATAAAAGAGCAGAAAAAAGAAAAAAAAAAGAAGATGAAATTAATTCAACAATTAAAAAAAAATCATTATTTAAAATTTCTAATCCTCTTACAATAAAAATAAATAAAAATGTAAATAATTCTAATAATAATATTTTTAATACTGAGAATAATGATTTAAATTTATTTCAACAATTTAGTTTATTAAGTTCTTTTCATAAAAGAAATTTTACAAATAATTTTTATTTAAATAATAATGAAAATAAAGCACATTATTTTACAAATAATAATTCAAGAAGTAAAAATTCTTCAAAAAGAAAAAAATATTATAATAAATTAGAATATAGAAGTAATACTCCTAATAATATAAGAGAATATAATTAATATTTTATTTTGTTTTTTAATTTAATATATTTTTTTAAATTATTAATAATTGATGTTTTTTAATTTATTAAATGAAAACAAATTATTTAATTTTTTAAAAATATTTTTTATGGAAGATAAAAAATACTCAATTAAAGATAAAATTGCTTTATTTAATCAATTTACTTCAATTCCTTCTAAAAATGAAAATAATTCAAAAAAATCTTTAAATAGTAATAAAGGATTTAATGTATTAGAAAAGAAATTTCCTGAATTAAAGAATGTTAAAAATGATGAAAAAAAAGAAATTAAATTTAAAAATGAAGAAAAAATAGAAATTAATCAAAAAGAAGAAAAAACAGAAAAAGAAATAAAAAAAGATGATATAAAAGAAATCACAAATAAAAGAAAAGAAGAATTAAAAAAAGAAGAAAACTTTCAAAAGAAAATAGAAGAAAAAATTGAGAAAAAAGAAGAAAATGTAGAAAAACAAAATGAAGAAAAAATTGATAAAAAAGAAGAATTTAAAACAGAAAAAAATATAGAACAAAAAAATGAAGATAATAATGAAAAAAACATAATAAAAGAAAAAGAAGATAAAAAATTAGATGAAAACAAAGAAAAAACAGTTAATGAAAAAGAAGAAAAAATAAAAGAAAAAAAAGAATTTCAAGAAGAAAAAAATTTATTTAATGAAAAAAGGGAAATTGTAATGAATTTCTTAGTACAACAAGATAAAACAATTGAAGTAATATCAAAAAATAAAAATAATAATAATAATGAAGAACTTCTAATGTTAAATTCAGAACAAAATTTAATTTTAAATTCAGATAAAGGAAATATTCAAAAAATAAATTGTCAAATTAATAAGCCTTTATCTTTAGAAATGTTAAAAGAACTAGAAAAAATAATAACTACAACTATTTTAATTATTGAAAAAAATAATGAAGATATTAAAAATAAAACAATAATATTAAGAAGATATAATGAAGAAACAATTAAATTAGGAAAACAATTTTTTAAAAATAGATATTTAAATAAAAAAATTCAATCAATTTTACAAAATGAAAAAAATAAAAAAGAAAATAATACAATTCGTCTTTTTGATATTGAAAAAATTAAAAAACAATATCTTAAATTATATTTAAATAAAGTAGAAAAAGCAATTTTTTGTTTTAATTTAAAAACTTATATGGATTCATATAATATTTTATTATCAAATGAAATTATAGAAACTTTGGAAGAATTTGGAGAATTTTTATTAGTTGTAAATGGTTTTGACAAATTTATTTTAGGTGAATTTTTAGCAAAAACAAAAAAACCAAATGAAAATAATATAATATTAAAATCATTTATTAATTCAATTAATTTTAAAAATACTTCTTTTATAAGAGGATTTAAATTTTTTTTAACAAGATTAAATTTACCAAAAGATGCTAATTTAATATTAGATATTATGAATTATTTTTCAATAGTTTTTTATAATGATAATATAAATACTAAATTATATAAAGATGCAAATTCAATTTATTTACTTTGTTCTACTACCTTAGCTGTAAATACAATGTTTGTTAGAACTGATATTAAAAATATAAATAAAATAACAAAAGAACAATTTATTGAAATGAATAATGAAGTAGATAAAGATACTGTAATTAATATTTATGATGATTTAAAAAAACATAATATTATTTGGATTCAAGATTATAATGAAGCTATTTATAGAAGATTGGGAATAATTGTCAAAGAAAAAGAAAGTGATAATAATACTATTAATGAAAAAAATAATAATAATAATGAAAATAATAGTAATAATAATAATGAGAATAACGATGAAATGAATGATCAAGAATATGAAAAAAGAATTAATGAATATAAAAATAGATATTTTCAAGAAAGAAAAACTTTAGTAACAAATTCAACATTACATAAAATATCAAATGATGATTATAATTTATTAATAGAAGGAGAATATTTTTATAAATTTATTAATAAATTTAATAATGGAGAAAATAAATATATTAAATTAACAAATGATTTAAATATAGTAATGTTAGAAAAAAAAGAAACAAAAAAATTAGATCTTTCAAAAAGTATTAACATATTAGATATTAAAGATGTAATTATGGGAATTCATAATTCAAATTTAAATATTGATGAAAGTGAAGATAAAAATTTATTTTTCTCAATTATTACTAAAGATAAAATATTTAATTTTAAAGGAAAAAATATTGAAATTGTTGCAAAATGGCATAATGCAATTAAAAACTTATTAAATGCAGTTAATAATTTAGAAAAAAAAAATGATAAAAAATGTAATGAAGAAAATAAAAAAATTAATTCTTTAATCGATAATATTTGGATTTCTGTTATTAAAAATTGGGATTTTTATGGAAATTTTTTTTTAAGTCAAATTAAAAGTAAAAGAAATTATAATTATAATTTATATAAAACATTAAATATTGATGAAGAAAATGATGAAAAAAAAATAAATTTAAAAGATATTTATAATAAAATAACAAATAATAAAAAAATAACTAAACAAGAATTATTTTATATTTATGAAAATGGAATACCAAAAAAATTAAGAAATAAAATCTGGTCTTTTCTAATTGGAAATAAATGTGGAATTACAAAAGATTTATTTAATTATTATTTGAAGAAAATAGAGCAAGTTGATTTTATTGAATTAGGGAAAAATTATGTTAAAAATCAAAAAATTAAAATTAATAATGATGAATCAATTAATAAATTAATAAATGATATTCTTAATATTGGAAATTTATTTAATAAAGAAATAATAAATTGTAATTTAGTAATATTTAAAGTAATGGATGATTTATATAAAATAATAAGAGTTTTTTTTCTTTATAGACCAGATATTATTTATAATGAAAATATATTATTTATTACTATGATTTTTTTATTAAATGGAGAAAATTGTTATAATTCATTTTGTAATTTAGTAAATTTAATATTTCAAAATTATTTAGGAAAATTTTATTTAAAAGATAATTTTTATATTTCAAATTTTGAACTTTTTCTATCAAAAATATTAAAAAAATTTTGTCCAAAAGGTGAAGAACATTTAGAAAAATTTGAAATTATTCCTTATTTATTTTATAGTGATTGGTTTGAAAGTTTATTTAGTAAAATATTAAATTATGAATTAATTATTAAATTATGGGATTTATTCTTATTAAAAGGGGAATTTATTTTATATCAATCTGCGGTTGCTTTTATTATTTTAGAAGAAGAAAATATACTTTATTTAACTATAAATGAAATTTTAGATTTGTTTCAAAAAATCACTTATAATAATAAAATTGATAATATTTTTGGAATAATGAAAAAAATTAATATTGAAGAAGATTATAATTTGTTTAAAATTAGTTATGAATTAATTAAAAAAAAGAATAAGTATAATTATTTAAATTTCGAAGAATAATAAATAATTTTTGAATCAAATATTGTATTAAAATATTTTATTATTACTTTCAAAAAAATATTTATTTTAAAAAAAAATATCATTTATTTTATTATAATAAAATAATATATTATATGAAATATAATCAATTATGTTTATATTTAAATTTATATATCAATATTTAAATTCCTTTATTTTAAAACCAAATGATTTTACTAATATTTAAAATGCTTAACTATATATATATTTTTTATTAAATAAATATCTGAATCATTTTCCAGATTATTTATTTATTTTAAAACTAATAAATTATTTTATTTTTACCTTAAAATTATTCAAATCATATTTTTTTTTTCTTTCAGAAGAAAGAATTATTTTTTAATTTCTTATCTTTAGTTATTTATATATTTGTTTAAAATAAGAAAAATATTATCTGATTCTAAATCCAATTCATATGAATTGAATAAATTAAGGTAATTTAAACATTGATAAATTTGTTTAATAATAATTGGAATTAAATTTACATTTGGTATTATTTCTTTTATTTTTTCAATTATATTCTCATTTTTTTTTAAAGAGATAATAATTTCATCTTTTTGATTTGGAATTTTAATTTTTAAATTTAAAATTTCACTTTTTTCTCTTTTATTATTTAATATAAATGGTTTCCCTATTTTTGGATTTAATCTCTTTGGAGCTTTAGATAAAATTTCTGACATATAAATATATTTTTTTCTTTTATTTTCATTTTCTTCTTTATTTTCATTTACTTTTATTTTATTTTCAAAATTATTTTCAATTTTATTTATTTTATCATTTTTTTCTATTAAATTATTATGAAATAAATTATTTTGATGAATATTAATATTTATATTATCAGAATTAATATCAAATAAATTATTATTAGAGTTAAAATTATATTCAGAATGATAATTTTGATTAAGTTCTTCAATATATTTTAATATATTTTTATTTGTATTTTTAGTTATGTTAAAATATTGATTTTCAACTTGAAAGTTATTTTTATTTATATTTTTATTATTTTTTAAACAATAATTAGGAGTTTGAAAACAATTATTATAATTATTATTTTGATTAACTGGTGAAGTTTCATGATAAAAATAATTATTATTATTTTGAACAGGATTTTTAGTATAATTAAAAATATTTTCTTGATTATTTAATAAGATTTGTTGATTATAAAAAAATTGATAATTAATTTGTTCGAAATTTTTTATTGAATTATTATATTGTTCACTTTTCAAATTTGGATTTTCAATATTCAAATTTTGGTTATTTATTGTAATATAATTATTGATTTTTTGAATAATTAACTTTTTCTCTTTTAATTTTCTTTTTTTCTTTGCTTTATTATAATTTGATTTTTTTTTATTATTATTTGAAAAGTTTTTAATTAAATACTCTTGATTAATATTAATTAAATTATTAGATTCATTTATTAAATCTTTGTTTTCAATATTATCAAATTTAACATTTGAGTTTTTTTCATTTATGTTAATATCATTTTTTTTTATACTGCATATATTTTTATTTTCTAAATTATTATTACCATAATCATTTTCTTTTTCTAATTTTTTATTAACATTATCAATTAAATCATATAAATTTTTTTTATAAAATTCATGTTCATTATAAATTTCATTTACATATGTTTTTTTTTCATTTGGTAAATTTGAAATGTTGTTTTTTTCTTTTTTAAGATTATTTTTTTGAGGAGAAGATTTTTTTTTGTAATAAAAGATTTTATTTTTTTTTTTTTTATTCTCTTTAACAAAATGATTTTTCACAGATGAATCACTTGAATTATTTTTGGCATTTTCTTTTTCTCTTTTTTCAATTTGAATTTTAGTTTGATTATAGTTTTTATCATTAAAAGTAAATGAATCATTCTCATTATAAGAAGGAAATAAATATATTTTTTGACTTTTAATTTCATTATTTTTTTCTTTTTTTAATAAAAAATCTTTTTTATTTTCTTCTATCTTTAAAACTTCCATAAAATAGTGTTTATTTTATTTAAACTTTTTATAAAAAATTTTAAAATCATTTAAAGATGTAATTTAGAATATTATCTTATTATATTTTAGTTATTTTATCTTATTTAGATAGAGAAATTTAAAAATAAGACTTATTTTTATTTTTATGAAGGTATTTTTTAATTTCTCTTTTATTATTTTAATTGTTTCATTTATTTTGAATGATTTAAAAAATGGATTAAAAACTTATTTTTACTTCACGCAAAAATTCGTGAGATAAAAAGAAATTAGATGAGGTAAAAAAAAATTTTTTAAATTTTTAAAAGTTTTAATAAGAATTTTATTTGTTTTTTTGTTTTAATTTAGGATTAATATTCTTAATTGTTTTTTTTTAAGTTTTTTATATTCAAAATTTTTTGAATACGGTAATTTCATTTTTTATTTCCATTTTTCAGATATTTTTTTATTCTAGATATTATTTTTCAATTAGATTAATTTTTGTGTGATTAATTTTTTATCATTATAAAACTAATAATTTTTTGTGGATAAAAGATTTTAGTGTTTTGATAATAACATTTTTAAATTAACCAACAATAAAATTAAATAATTAAATAAATAAAAAAAATAAAGAAAAATAATAATATTTAATAATATAAATAAAATGAAAAAAAAATAAATTAAAAAACAAAAAAAAAATAAATAAAATAAATAAAATAAAATAAATTAAAAAAAAAATGTTTAATGTATTAGAAGGAGATGGAGTAATAGAAAACATATATCATTTCTTATGGACAAAAGATACAATATTTAATACAGATCCATTTATAAGAATTCCTCATACAATATTATATAAATATCAAAAACCTTGTTATTGGTATTTTACAAGTATAATAGATGGTAAATTAAAAAAAAAATCAACAGGAAAAGTAAATTCAAATCATATAAGAGAAGTATTTACAAAAAATATATCAAAAAGTGGAATAATTGCATATTATATATATAAAAAAAATAAAATTCAATCAAAATATGAAAGTGATAAACCAAATTTTGAAAAGAGAATAAAAAGTTTATTTGATAAAGATTATGAAGAAGATAATAAAAGTGGTTATATTATAGAATATTTTAATATGAAAAAATTTGATGAATTTTTAAATAATAAATTTAATTTTGAAGATGGAATTTTACAAAAATTTGAAGATCCAAAAGGAGATTATAATATTACATATAGATTAAATTGGAGTCCAAAATTATGTTTATTTGAAAAATGTACAAATATTAAAAAAATATATGATAAAAAATATGATATTTATGAAAGAGCAGTGACTTATGATGGAGAAGAATTTCATATTAAAATTGAACCTTTAAAAGGAAGTAATTTACCAGATAGAATTGAAAAAATCGGAACAAGTATTGCAAATCATGTTTCAAATATTACTTTAGAAAAAATTAAAATTATTAGAATGATTTTAAATTTTAAAATTGATAAAAATGATCGTATTTTATTTTTATGGTGTTCTAGTTTAAGAATTGAGAATAGATTAGATAAAAGAATTATTAATCATAATAAAAAAATACAAGAAGTTGATATTAATAAAATTAATTTAAGAAGTCCTGAAGATATAAATTTATTTAAATATAATATTAATGGAAAACCAATTAAGCCTTATAAAGATGCAATTTGTTTAAATTGTCAACAAAAAATTGAATCTTATAGATTATATGAAATTAGTTTTAAAAATTTAATTGAAAGTCATGAAAATAGAAAAAGAAATAAAGAATTATTTAATATTTATGATAAAATTAATATGACTTCTTCAGGTATTGAAATTATCCCTTATATGGAAAATAATGAAATTGATGTTATTGAAAAATTAAAAAAATATAATTATTCTAATTTTATTATACCTAAAGTTATATTAGAAATTTATCCTAAAATTAAATATGATGATTATTTAAAATTAAAAGAAGATTCTATTTTTTGTAGTAAAACTACTTGTGTTTGTGATATTTGTTATTTAGATATTACTAAATATTGTTATATGGGAGGTGCTAATATGGAAAATATTTTAAGAACTATGAAACAAGGAAAAATTGGTTTACCTAAATTAAATGATAATAAAAATAATAATTTATATCAAGGTAATTATTTTAATAATAGAATTTTAAGTAGTAAATTTAATGATTTTAAAAAAAATAGTTCAAATATTAAAAATAATAATAAAAATAATTATTATAATAATACTTTTAATAATACAAAAAATTATTTTAAAAATAAACATTCTAGAAACAATTTAACTGAAAATAATTTTTTTAATTCTAAAACACAAGATTCAAATAATAATCAAAGTAATAATAGTATTTTTAATACTAATAATTTTAATAATAATAATTCTAATTATAATAATACTTTAAATAATAATATTAATAATAATTTAAGAAATACATTTAGACCTATTTCAAGTCAAATGAATTGGAAAAATGGAAGAAATATTAATAATAAAAATAAAGATAATTATAGTAATGAAAATATTGATAAACTTTTGGATAAATTGTTGAAATAATAAATAAAATAATTTTTAATTTGTTTATAAATAATTTAAATTATTATTTTTATTTTAAATGAATGAAAAAATAACTGTTTCATATTTTGAAGATAATTCATTAATTAAAGATGTTGATCATATTATTGCAATTGAAAAAAATTATTTTCTTTTAGTTGATAGAAAAAATAAAATAATATTAATTTATTCTCCAAATGATTCTTTTGTTTTTGATAATTTTGATGATGAATATATATGGTATGTAAAAAAATTAAATAATGATGATATTTTTATTTATTTTGAAAAAAAATTTTCTGTTATTAAAATTAATTTTGAAACTAAATCATATGACAATTTAATAATTTATAATATGAAAAATAATATTGATCTTCCTAATTTAAGTGAATTTTATAATGAAAATAAATTATTATTATTAGGAACAAATAATATTTTAATATTTGAATATAAAAAACAATTAAATAATAAATATAGAATAAATTTAGAAACAATAATAAATAATGAAAATGATTTGTATTATGATTATATTTATAGATATAGTTACCATCCAAAAAATAATAAAAAAGAATTTGTAATAATTTCAGAAATTGCAATTTTATTTTATAATACAATAACTTATCAAATAAATGATAAAATAGAACAAAACAGTTATTTATCAGAAAATGGAACAAATGTAATTGAATGGATAAATAATTATATTTTTATATGCCATAGAAATTGTTTTTATTTACTTGATACAAATAATCATGAAATTATTTATAAATGTAATTCTTTATCAACTACAATATATCGTTTTGAAAGTATTCAACTTTTAGATAATAATTTAATTATTATTGGAATTTTTATAAGAGGATGTTTTAGTTCTGATTTTGAAATAAGGATTTTTTCTTTGGATAATTTATATGATGATTTTTATTCATTTGAATTTTTATATAAAGAAAATATTAAAGGAGGATTAGTCAATTTAGTTGTTAGTGAAGAAAAAGATTATTTTGGTGTTATTTATGGAAAAGATTCTCAATTTAAATATAAATTTGGTAAAATAAATTATATTAATTAATAAATATAATTAAATTAAATTTTTATCTTATAATAAAAAAAAATCATTTTATAAAATTAAAATTATTTCAATACTTTTCTTTTAACATTAAGAACAACTTAAATTATTCAAATAAATGAGGAGAAAAAAATAAAATATTTTAATTCTTCAAATTTAACACTTACTTTAGATATAAAAGAAATAAAAAAGATAAAAATATATATTTTGCATATTCAACAAATTTAATTAAAGTTTGTAATCATCAATAAAATATTATTGTTTAAAAGACAATTATAAAAAAAAAAAACTAAAATAAATTCTATAAAAAAAAATATATTTAGGAAGTTCTAATATAAAAGATAATACTTATTATAATTTTCTTAAATTGATAATAAAGATGATATATATAAATATTTTAATTAATTGTTAAAAATAAATGAAAATTAAGAGAATTTATATAATATTGGGGATTGGGGATTGGGGATTGGGGATTGGGGATTG